>CANYBF012968153.1:0-54116 GCA_948192965.1 Dalechampia spathulata | reverse complement strand
GTATGCAAATATATGCACTATGTTGTTGATATTGATGTTTTATTGATGAGGATCATAATGATATTCATGTTATGCAAATTAGATAGTGAAATAAACATGAGGTTAGTATGTTATTATTAAATGAAGATAATTGAATAAATGATAAGGTGATATTATACGTTGGTATTATTTGGGTAAGAATTAGATAATTTACGAAATAAATGTCTTATGATATGATAAGATTATAAATACATAATGACAATATAATAATGATGATATACCTAATGCTTACGGAAAAATCATGTGTCGATTTGCAATAATGATGTTTAGATGTCAAAGTTGAAAATGATTATATAGGGATATTAAATGAGAAGTTATTATGATTTTCATGATCTGTTCATATATGATTTATAAATGAACATTATTGTCATATATTATGTGTTTAAGCACCACTGAGTTTCAGCGTTCGTCATTTGATGGACGCAGGTTAACAGATGGTAGCGAGCACGGATTTCTCAAAGGACCAACTCAACAGAAGTTTTGAGGACAAGGACTTGGTTAGGAGTGAAGTCCATTAATTAATTAATTAAATTAATCTGTACGACAGAAAGTTCAAAATTATAACTCAGGGACTAAGTCTTCCGTAAAGAACTAGTACAACGCATCATTATTTTATAAACAGGTAAACACAAATTAGAATTATATAAAAAAAAGTCATAGAAATCCCTTGTAGAGTAATTAGTGGTTTCCACGTATTGGGGATCATTAATTATTTTACGGGAACATGTTACGGTGAGACGTGACATGCATTGCACCATGTTGGTATAATTTATTTGACTCATCATTTTTAATAATTTTGTATTATATTTTTTAATCATTTATAATAAAAATAATTCATATTTATATTTAATTTTGAATAGAATTCTTAAATAGAAATTAGTTATTATAAATTAAAATTATTACTATTTGATAATTGAAATAAAATTAAAATTAGCTTCAATAAATTTGAAAGAATGATAAAATCATCATTTTACTTGTTTTTTTCCTTTTATAATATTAATTAAAATTTTAATAAAAGTGTGTTAAATTAATTTTTTATAATATGAATTTAAAATGTTAAGTTATATATTAAAAATGTGAGATATTTTTAATTAATATTATTTTATTAATTAATTATTTTATAACTTTAGTAAATATTTCATAAAATATAAAATAATTATTAATAAACAAATACAAATTAAATTAGTAGTATTTATCATTGAATAAAATTTGTTCAGATAAAAAATTAGATAATATAATATAAAATATAAAATAATTAGTAATTAATAAATATAAATAAAATCAATTATCTTTAGATAAAATTTATTTAAATAAAAATAAATTAATATAATATAAAATATAAAATAATTAGTAGTTAACAAATGAAAGCTTTTAGAAAAAATAAAATTTATGGGAAAGGTAAAACTATCTTTTCCCTTATTTTCACCTTCTTTTAATATTCATCATTTTTACTTATTCGTTTTCTTTTTTAAAATATTAATTTAAAAAATTAAGATAGGCATGTTCAATAAATCTACTTCGCTTAATTTTTATAATATAAATTTGAAAAAATTAAATTATAAGTTAACAATGCAAAATATTTTATAACTTTAATATATATCTCATATTTTAAAAAAACATAAATAACATTTTTATTTATATAATTTTATTATAAAAATTAATTGTTATAAATTAAAATTATTACTATTAAATAATTAAAATAAAATAAAATTAATTTTTATAAATTATCTATTAGAAATTTAATATAATTAGTATTTTCTAAAATTTAATAATTTAGATAATTAGATTATATAAATCATAAATAATTATAGAATTTTCATTGAAAAAGTTAAATCATATGTTAATAATGCATAATATTTTATAACTTTAATAAATACCTTATATTTTTAAAAATGATCATAAATATTATTTTTTTCATATAAATTTATTATAGAAATCAATAATTATAAATATAAATTATTACTATTAAATTATTAAAATAAAATAAGATTAGTTTTAACAAGTTTAGATTATTTAATAAACTTCTATTTTCTGAAAATTAATCATTTATAATAAAAGTAATTCATATTTATATTTTATTTTAAATAGAAATCTTAGATTATGATTGTTATAAATTAAAAAGATTATTATTTGATAATTAAAATAAAATTTAAATTAATTTTAAAAAATTTAGAAAAATGATAAAACTATTATTTTACATATTCCTCTACCTCTTATAATATTAATTAAAAATTTTGAGGGATATGTGCTAAATCAATATACTTCTCTTGACTTTTATAGTATGAATTTAAAAATGCTAAAGTTTTATATCAATGATGTGAGATATTTTACAACTTTAAAAAATATTTGATAAAAAATAAGTATTATTTAATAAATACAAATCAAATTAATAGTATTTATCTTTAAATAAAATTTATCTAGATAAAAAATTAGATAATGTAATATAAAATATAAAATAATTAACAAATACAAATAAAATTAGTAACATTTATTTTTGAATAAAATTTATTTAGATAAAAATTAAATAATATAATATAAAATAATTTTTGATTAATGCATGTTTAATCTTAATTCACATATCATCATAAGAAAATATAAAATTGAGTGCTATGTAATTGATCTAAGGTATAATTTCAACAATGCTATTTAGCTTGGCAAGTCGGTGACTCTCCATAAATGTGGTCTCGTGTCAAATAATTAGCTCTGCAAAACTAGCCCCTTCCAAGGTATGGAATCCATTCATTTCAGTTAGTATATTTGCTTCAAATGATAATATTTCATGTTTTACGACAGAACAATACAGAAATTACGGCAGAAAGCGACAGAACCAAGTTACCTCTTCAACTTCTGTCAGATAACACGGGATAAATTATCTTCTGTACAAGTAATTTGGCAGGGGAAACTTCAGGCTCCTTGCTACCTACACAATATCAAATAAAATGTGGAAGATGATTGGTCGAACACTTGAACAGAAGGAACATCAAGCTACAGGAAGACAGGTGATGAGGAATATGCGGACGACAAACATGCAATGATTTTGCACCTGGAAAACAAATTTTGGCAGGTAGCAATTTGGGTAGATAAAAAAGTTACCTTCATAGCCAAATCTTCAGAAATTGTAGATCGGTACCGGGTTGAACCCTCCAAAGGGCAGGTTCCTCCTTTTATTATAAAATTAGCGTTACAAAGGCTTGCTAGTTGCATTAGAACATCAGACATTAGTCCACTATCCCCGGCCTGAACTCTTAGAGGATTGTTTCCATGTTCTTCTTCATCAAATGAATCATCTGCGGCAGATGATATACATTGAAAAATAGCTAATAACCTCTCCAAGGGGAAAGTTCCAGGACCTTTCATTAGTAGTTCCTGCTCTGCAATTTCTTTCTGCTCCACTGATTTTGCGGAAGCCCTGAGCAAAGAAATTGATTAGAAAAGGGTATATATTTCTAGGTAGCAAGATTTTCACCGAAATGTAAAAACGGCAGTATATACCCTTTAAGAGTATAATTAACAAATAAATAATCTGATTTGGCTGAATCGGCCTTTTACATCAAAGGTATATGGCCAGTGAACTTCGAATATCAGTTGAACAAACACATAAGCATAAAGCATGGCCTTCATAGCTAACAATTGAACTGGTAACATATACCATGTTAATATGTTTTGTTTGCAATGAAACCCTGATGGTAGTAACGTTAGCAATATGGCCAAAAATGAGGTATATGAAATTGATCATAATAAAGACCAACCAATCAGCAAAGTGGCAGAATTAGTTTTTCCTGCAACCTTCAATATCAAAATTTTTGGACATCCTTACAAAAAAATTCTGGAAGGAAATCGTTCCAAACGGGATTTCATTTAGAATTATGCGATAAGTAATATACTAGACTGTGAATGCTCTTACTTTCTCTTACGTTTGCGATTATCCAAACCACCAGTTGAATCAAATAGGGAAGCATCAAGAGTAGCTGGGTTTCTTGAAGCAAGGAATGCTGAAATAAGAAGATACTTTGCAGAAGTAGACATATGGAAATCAACCTCAGCAAAATCTCCAACACTGTCTGGATTTCTTTTGCTACCTTTATGCTTTTTCTCCTTGCTGGATTCAGCTTCAATGGAATCCAGAGAGGAAATCGGGAATGTGTCATTCAAAGAAAGGACAATGTGTGGCTGAAAATGACTGAACAACCTTCTTTTCGTCTCCTCATTAGGTGCATGATCCAAATCACTCAAGGGTTCACAATATTTTCTAAATAATGACGTAAAAACAGAAGATAATTCGTCCAATCGTCTGGTAATTCTGCAAAATGGCTTGAGTACAACACTGCGGGACAAAAAAAAAAGCAAAAAGCATTCATCACTCAGATATATATAGGAGCAAGGATCATAAGAGATGGCACATACTTAAGGAAATTATCTTCTTACTCGAGGAAGGAGGAGTAGAGCTTTCGATTTGCTTGGTTTCTCAAGAAAATTTGGCGAAGATCTTCTCCTGTATACTCAGGAAAATAAACACGAACAGGTTCTATATAACCGAAACTGGAATAGAAAGTATCAGGCGAAGTATTGCTGGCATATATAATCCCCAACTCAGGCATCTTCAGTATGTCATAAAGATTAAACATGAAAGGTAAATAAGATGAACTCTTATCCCAATTGCGGACAAGCTCCAAATTGTCAAATATCAAATAAAGCATATTTCCCTGAGACGATTTCCTTGAAATGCCCTTTAGTTCAGTAATGACATTAACCAAAGCATCACGAAGAACATTTACAAAATCAGATGGCTTTTCACAACGTTTAGAACTAGAATAGCCATTGGCAGAAGTCCTTCTATGATATAACAGCTGATTTAGAACAGATTCAAACAAGATTCGAGGACTATAGCAAGTCCGGCAGCTTACATAAATGAAAGGGCGATTAAGATGCCTAAAAATCTGAAGAATGATACTAGTTTTCCCAGTAGAAGGACCTCCATAAATATGCACAGGAACCATAGAGGAATTTAATGGGCCCAAAAGGCTCAATAATTCGGATATCTGAACCTTTCTAGCAGGAAACCCAGATAGAAGCTCATCAAAGCTAAGATTATCGCCTCCAAATACAAAATCATTGACAGTAGGAGTGTAGGATTCACTGGTTTTGGTATTTATAACGTCGTTGCCTGGGGCTGAAGAAGAAGATCGAGTTGTTCTTCTGGTAACTTGAGACCTATTGCTATCATTATCCTCTTTACCCATTTTCCTTCAGCAATGGCAACCGTTCATAACTCCTGACACATTATCGAAAACAGGCTGTTAAGCAAGCACCGAACAAGATAATAATCAACAGTTACAACCTTAAAATTGAAATAAAGATGCTGAAATCTAATAACAGATATTGAAATTAAATCAAACAGTATAACAAGCAAGAAAGAGTAGAAGTTATTCATTTGAAATGACAGATTGAAAATCAGAATCAAGACATGGATGGTACTCATGTGGAATGATCCATCCATTTTCTCAGCAACCAAACAGTGGTAGTCATGAGGTAAATTAATAACCAAAATAAAAAGATGAGGGATCGAAGGTTACCTGTGAAATTAACTGCTAAGGGCAGGGTTTGCTCGCGGCAAATGTAGAATCAAACACCCTTATTTAGTAGTGTTAAATCTATGAAAGGTAATTAAAAAAAATTCCACAAAATGTTTCCCGCCAAGAAGGTTGTCAACCCTGGAATGTAACCATGGAATTACGACATTACCCCCAGGATGTTTCTTTTCTCCCCCCACTAAAACTGATCGTTTAATTCCGACTTCAATATCCGGAATGGGCCTCAGATGAGCCCAAACTTTTACTAGGCTTGGCCCATTAACAAACTTCGATTTTCGACTTGTGCACCTCTACTGTGTTTCAATCTTAGCTAGCTCTCTCGCTCTCTCATCTCTTCTCTTCTTCGGCTATCGGAGCAAACACGCACAATTATCAATGTCGTGCATGTTAGCGTCGACGCGCTTGTTAGCATCAGCACCAATCTCGTCGAGGACCTCAAGCACAAACAGAAACCTTGGTTTCTCTTCTTCTTCTTCTTTCTCTGCATTCACTGGCGGCAGTAGTGCAATTGGCATAAAGCTCCAACCTGAATGTCTCAATCCGCCTTCTCTTTCGAATTCAAGAGGCAAAAGAAATATTGTCACTATGGTAAGTTAGTGAACTATTTTTTTTAAGCTTGTCATGTGCACTTTCTTTTGTTTCATTATCTTGTATTGATTGATTTCGCACATAAGCCTTATCTGATCAACCCAATTAATCACTAAAGAATTGGCAGTGCTTTTGTGCAGTGCTGATGATTTTTATATTTATGAGTTTATTGAATTAATAAACTGTTGTTTTATGTTGTACACAAAATTTGCGAAAATTTTCCAATTTGCAGATTTTCATTTCTTGACATGCTATCGTTTTGGCAGGTTATTCCCTATACTGAGGGAAGTGCAACGGAGCAACCTCCTCCTGATTTAGCATCTTATCTGTTCAAGAATCGTATTGTTTATTTGGGCATGTCTCTTGTTCCCTCTGTCACGGAGTTGATACTAGCGGAATTCCTTTATCTTCAATACGAAGATGAAGAGAAGCCTATTTACCTCTACATAAACTCCACCGGAACCACCAAGGTTTTCACCCTTTATTTAGATAGCCTTTGTCAGATGTGTATATTTAGTTTAGAAAGAACGACTATATTAAGATAGATGGAGCGGAGAAATATGAAGATAAACCTAGATTAACTTGGAAGTTGTTCAAGAAGATTAAATGCTCCTACTTCATTTAAAGTTGCAGCCAAAAACGTTCAGAATGAAAAAAAAGAATTCATGAAGCTGATTCTAAATAAAGGTTTAGTTGAATTGAGTTGAGTTGGGTATGCTGGTAGGGGCAATTGTTGGTCGGGGTAGCTTTTTGCATTTGAAAAACTCTTCTGAATGTTAAAATCAATTTGTTTATATGTACATCTGTGTTATGTCCATTCGTTTCACTAGAGTCTGTATACATGTTCATGATTGAAGTCATAATGGCAGTGAGAACATTTTTTTGTGATTACGGTCGTGGTTTGATATTTGAGTTTGGTGGACAGGCATTACCATGTGGGACATCTATTTATGTTTTCTCCTCCTTTGCATCCTCTTTTCCCAATTTATTCTTTGTTGTCTCAATAGCTTCTCATAATTCCAATCTAAACCTTACTGCTCACCTTCACCCACATTGAAATGCCATGCTAGATGATTAGGAGTTAGCATGTTGCATTTTGTATTTTAAGTGCCTTGGTGGAACTAGTTTCCTTGGTTGGAAAATAATTATTGACAAATGTGGAAATTGGAGTCCCTATCAATTGTTGATATGGTATCGTGTCTTTTGTTTTTCTTCCAGAGTAACTTATAGATTATCATGGTCAAAGTATTGTTGTCCATCATTTTCTCTAAACCTTCTTCTAGCTAGCTGACATGTATATCAGACATACAATTATAAGTTGATGCATATATGAATCAGTGGATGCTTACATGTGATATTAACAGAAGTTTATGTCTATTTCAGGGAGGTGAAAAGCTGGGTTATGAGACTGAGGCTTTTGCAATCCATGATGTTATGGGGTCATAATCTTCATACCCTTCTTCATTGCGTAATTCTGCCTGATCATTCACCCTTAGCCTCAGCCTCCCCCTATCCACCTTTTTGCCTGTGATTTTTGTGGTTATCTTATTGAGCCTCATGGTAACACAGGAGGCTCTTCCTGCCCATGAACTTTTACGCTAGTTATCCCTAAGCTCAAGCTTCAATCTTCCTAAAGTTGCATGTACCAATTTGTTAAAGGATATTACTTTAATTTTGTGGACTATTATTCATAGATGAGTTATCACAAATTCAACTGACTGATGATAAGATATCAAAGTAGCCAACATGATGTGTATTAGAAGGGAGCTTTTCCTTTGCCCCCGGCCCCTCTTATTATCACTGGCAGGTATTGAGTGGCATGAATTGGTGTAGTTCTGGTGAGAGTAGATTATGCTGTTAGCAGGAGATGTCTCATAATGGGTAGTGTGGGGAAAAATTTTGGAATTCAGAGCAGATAAACCTATTGTAGAGGCAATACACAAGTATATATGGGGTTCCTTAACATTTTGTTGGGGCAGTGGGGCTACTTTGGATTATCCCCTTCTCAAAGTGATTGTATTACTCTGATTACCTTTATTTCTGCATTTTTGTATGATTCTTCTGTTATTTAATTGGTGTGCTTTGACAGTTTGTAACACCAGTAAATGACCAGACTGTGAAGGAGATTCTATATATATATATTCTTGCTTATGATGATTTGCTTTCCTTCAGATATGTCAAGCCACCTATATTTACTCTATGTGTTGGTAATGCTTGGGGAGAAGCAGCCTTAGTTTTAGCTGCTGGTTCAAGGGGAAACCGTTCTGCTTTGCCTTCGTCAACAATCATGATAAAGCAGGTGTTCTCTTGACCAATTGTTATGATGTTGTAATATATTTTTCCAATTTCTTGGAACTTTTTATCTGGTAGAGAAATCACTACCGGTATCAAACATGAAAATTTCAATTTTTCATTGGTATATTGTACAGCCAATAGGAAAATTTCAAGGTCAAGCAACAGATGTTGAACTAGCAAGAAAAGAAATAAATAATGTAAAAGCTGAGCTGGTGAGTTAATATTGAATTTGGTTTTTGTTTTTATTTTAACTCTACTCATTTGGTCACATTTACATGACCTTCTATATAAAATGCTTGCAGACTATGATTGGAAGCAGTTCTTGGGTAGTATTAAGTCATTCTTCTCAATTTACTCACTTCATAGATCATGCCAAATGTTGGTGCATAAAAGAACTTAAGACCATAAAATAGCTAGGGTTTTCTTTATACAAAGGAAGGATGTCTTAAGGAGCCAGACTTCTAGTTAAGGCCTAACAGTGTTGGATTTGAAACGTAAATGACCTGAGTTTGGTGGAGGAGTATAGTTCCTTTGAATTGTCTGATAATTAATTTTATTATGATTGTTTCGTAATTACCATGAAGATTTTATTTTGGCTATCCTCGTGAGGCTACAGGGCAAGGAGCATAGTCCCCATCCCTAACCCATGGGGAGAGATGACAGAGATTCCCCATTATGTTCAGAGCAGATTCTCACAAGGATTGCGGAAACCCTGCCCCATTTTTTTCCTAGATACTTCACTTTGCTGAAACGTGCACATGTACAAATATAGTGGCCTTCCATCATTAGCTTTCTTATCGGAGCATGCATTTGTCACTTTGGTTATTGCATTTGGCTTCATGTACCAAGCCTGCTTAGGGATAATGATGATTGTTCACCTGGCAATGAAATGAATTTTAAATGAAATCCTATAGTAGGACCTAGTTGATTTTCTTAAATTTCCATCTTAAGGTCAACCTCTTGGCAAAGTATGTTGGAAAATCACCTGAGCAGATCGAAGCAGACATTAGTCGTCCAAAATATTTTACTCCAGCTGAGGCAGTTGAATATGGCATTATTGACAAGGTACTTAAGTCAATAGAGTTTTCTTTGTTATTTTTTTACAAGGTTGACTTTCCTCAGCTTATTGCCTTTTGTTCAATTTTCTGCAGGTTCTGTACAATGAAAGGAGCCGTGAAGACCGTGGGGTTGTTTCTGACCTTAAAAAAGCCCAGATTATATGATTTTAGAGAAATTGCAATTGGTGATTGTTGCGAGTGAACTGGTAAGTTACAGGTGTAGGTCGTCATCCAATTTGGATAATGTGAAAATGCATTTATAACTAAAAATCTTATTGTTATACAATGTAGTTAATAGTTCACATGAATGCATGCGCTTTCTTTCTACCAACAAAAAGTGTACGGGAAATCTCAACAGTATATGATGATCTCTACATTTGGAATTGAATATATTTCTGATAGTGCTCAAGGCTTACTACTGGAATGTAGGAGTTACTCAAGTGGGAGTCATTGTGGAAAGTTGATATTTTGACATGTTTTTGACTCCCTTGAAGCAAAGTCTTGGATGGACGCCTCTGTAGGTTTTAAGTGATTTTAATAGAATAACTATACCTCTTGGTGGAATAATTATTATAATCCACTTCTCAATTACTAGCTTGCTACTGTTAAACGTATGATGCTGTACATAATATAACTAATTCAATGGCATGTCTTCCTATCTGTATCATATGCCTCTCATTACCAAGACCCACTTTCCACCAACTACCATTCTTAACTACTCCACTATAGCTTGTAAAGTGAAGCATGTTATGGAACTGAATGCATTTGCTTGGTTCTTTTCATGATCATATCACTTTATCATTAACTAGTTCATTCTTCCTGAAACTTCCAGCATATAGACACCTGGAAAAATGCATCAGCCAAGGCACTGGATTGACTACTCGGTTAACATGGCTTACACCTTGCATTTGCTTTTCTTCATCGTTCTGTTAAGCTTGCTGGATATGCGATTGAAAATGATTGATGAGACCTAATTTTGGTGGGGTTTGCTTTATAGCTTGTAGTATCAGCTTCATCCAGCATTACATGGCCTTATGTCTTAAACTTGCAAAATGTAAGGAGGGGATGCTAGATGGTCGCAACTATCTCTTAACCTCAGTCGTACACCTCTACGTTCCTAAATTTCAACTGCATCTCTTCCATGTCTCCAATGGTTGAGACACTTCTTTGTTGGGAATGATATCATGTTGCACAATGCCATTAAATATTGCTTAGTAGTGACAGTCACAATCTTAGATATGGAACACGGTCTACTCTCTCTTTCAAGCGTGGAAGTTCAAATTATGGACATCAATCAATCCACTGATTCTATACCATTGTTGGCTTTAGCTATAACGTGCTTTCCTTTCTCCTTGTCCAATTCTTGCATTAAATTTTGTTATGTTATGGCAATTTGCATGGCTGGAGGTTAGAGGAGGCTGAGTTGATGGTGATTCATAGGAGCCAAAAATCAGAATGTTCTGTGGAAGGGAGCAACCATGAAAGCCTTGAACCTTATTTTTATTACAAGTGGACTAAGGAGCTGAGGGATGAATGCGCACACGGCAAGCATATTGTAACATAATGTGTTTACAATAATATGTTGGGTTGCAATCTACATGCACTCTGGCATGCAATGTAGTTTGCTTTAAGATTTGATGAACGATCAGTTAGAGTGAACATTTTTCCATGCCATTCCTTTCTTCTTTGCTTAGCTTGTGTATTTTGTTCCACATCCTATATCGCATCTTCCAGAATTTCTTGTAAAATCTGTTGATTGGTGGATTATAATTAACTAAAAATCACTAAAACAGTATTAGAAAACCAAAATCAAATGCCAACTTCAGTGTAAAACTAGCTGCAAGGCTCTTGCTGAGTAATTCGAAGGGAGATTACTGTTAAGAAGTAGGTTTCTATTCAAGTGTAAATGATAAAATGGACAAAACCACTTTTGTGATAGGAAGCATATTCTGGGTCCTACTTCTGTGAACAAGTTGGAGGAGCACTTTCTGTAACTAAAACATCAAGACTAGAAGAAAGTGCTGAGGGATGAGATGTCGAGATTGATGAACAGAAAAATGTATTATTTAGCAGAGACTGCAGGCTTTGTCTCTTGCCTTGTCATAGTTGTGGAAGGAGTAGTGAAGTAGGGGCTGCTATAGAAGTAGAATGGCCAAGTGGGCGACCAGGAACAAGAGTCACCTACCCCAATTTCTTCTCCATAAAGTAATAAAAATTTAAAAAAAGAAGGGTTGATCTGGCCACACCCTTTTCGTGCATGAACTACACTTGTGTTTGGCTTGGCCATGCACCCACATCTCCAAGGAAAAGAAAAGTTGAAATTTGATTTGTTTAACGAAACTGGGTGAGAAATTTCTGTAAGTGGTGCAATCCCAAATTTGCGGTCTACCTCAAGAGATCGACACGAATGTTATCATAGCTTATGTACGCTTTGACCGAGTGCGTTACAACCAAACTAACAATAGGCTTAGTGGGTTCTAATCTAATTTTCTCGATTGATCGACAGCCCACAGCTTGGGACTTGACTCTTGTGATTAACCACATAGCCCCTTGTCAAAATAGCATGTACCCTTAACACATGCTTATATATTAGAGTGGATAAACCTATTATTATACATTTAATTGAACTGGGTTTAAGTTGTGAAAACGGGTGTGAATGATTTAAACGTAAACGTAAGTTGTTGATAGTTGAAATCTCATCCAATCACCAAATGCATGTATCTTGACAAATGAATGAAGAACAAAGCCTCCCTTCATATTTTATGTTAAAAAAATGAGATATCACGAAACATATGTAATATTTGTATATTATTAAAATAAGACTTATATTCATAAAAAATTGAAAATTAAAGTAGAAAATAAATAATTATAGGAAGAAAACATAAAAAATAAAATTATATTAGAAAAATAAATTTAAATTTATCTTCTGTATTATTAATATTTTTCTGATCAAATTTGCAAAATAAGACTACAGTTATTAAATTATTTTGATAAAATTTAAATAATTTTAAAATTTTTGAATAAAAATAATCATCTTTAAAATAATATAATCTATCAAATTATCTTACATTATGATAGATTGTAATATTTATCTGAAGCATGAAATTGATTTTATTTTTATTTTTATTTTGAATTCTGTCCAAAATTAATTAATATCTAAATCAAATCAATTTCGAATTATTCCAAATTGTAAAATTAAAACTAGACTCAATTTTTGTTATTTATAATTTTATTTTAAATATTGTATTAAAAATATATCTAAATTAACTTATAAATTTATAAATTATTATGTTATATTTCTAAATGATATAAAAATTATGTTGGTTTTAATTATTATTTTGATTGGCTAAAACAGAAAATGTAGAATTCGACTTTAATAATAGGAAAATGAAAAAGAAATATATAGAAAGTGATAAGCATGGCAACGAGGACAAGTCTTAGTGTGGACGTGTTTGCATTCTATAATTACCAAATTAATTCGATGTGTCTACGTTCGAAGGAGTTACTCGAATGAAATTAAAATTTTAAAAAATAAAAAATAAATATCTAAATTTTGAAAATTTATTAGAGAAGTCAGGAAATGGTCGGTAGGATTAAAAATCTTATATTTCATATATTCATATAATTCCAGTTATTAATTTTTGAAATAATATTATTATTAAAATCTTTTCTGAAAATTTAAAATTATTTTAAAAATAGACCTTAAATATATAATAATCTGAAATCGAATACCCACAAATTTGCTTTGCTGTCATTATCATCAAATCGAGCAATCAGAAATTCAATTATCTAAATTTCAGAAATACCATGAAAAGGGTCAAATTTTTTCAAAAAAAAAAAAATTAATAATAATAATAATTCAACGTCCACAGGTGTTGAATATTAACCAAGCCATCCCGTCACCCCAATATCAAGAAATATAAAAAGAAAATAGTAAAATAAACAAGAGGGTAACTAGAGCATGCAAGTTGCCTCAGTAGTACCGTCATTTGCCTCTCCTATAAATAGAGGATGGTATTTTTCAATGATTCATGCCAAATTCTCACTTTGATTCTTGTGTTTTAGAAGCAAAACTTAGCTGATTTTTGCTAGTAAAGAGATTGTTAATTCTAATAAGCCATGGCCATGGGGTTTATGCATAATAGTCACAGCAAGTTTTGCTTAGTCACGATATTGCTGCTGCTGCCAGCAGTAACTTACTGCCAAGACTTTACAGACTCCAGGGCCACTTACTATGGTAGCCCAGATTGCCTGGGAACACCAAGTATGTCCTTCTCTTTTCTTTCAGTCTATATGTTAGATTATATATAGTTACATTCAAGAACTTGCCAAGCTTTTCTGACTAATTTCTTGGTCGACGTTGATGTATAGCTGGAGCTTGCGGGTTTGGAGAATATGGAAGAACAGTCAATGATGCTAATGTGGCTGGAGTTTCTGCCAGGCTGTACATGAATGGCACTGGCTGTGGTGCTTGCTATCAGGTTTTTAAACAATACCCTTTTCCATTTTTATGAATCTGATAGATTTTCAGCACGGTAGTTCTGGAAAAATATGATTTTCTATTTAAAAATTTTGATTTTTAAAATCAAACCGAATGGAATCCTAATTGGTCAATGATAGTTCGATGAAAGTGACTCAAAGGCACGGTCAATGCAATTTCATCAAGTCATTGCTCCAATTTTTATATGTCAACTCAGATTTTGAAAGGCAAATCAACTTGAAGAAAAGAAAAACAGCACGAAGAAAAACCACAAAAGTAAATCAACAACAATTTAATGAAATGATGATAACATGTTTGTTGAATTATTTTATTAAACAAAAGCATCACTGAGGAACGTCTGATTGATTATTGTTAAATACTATTCCTATTATTCAGGTTAGGTGTAAAGCATCAGAACTCTGCAGCTATGATGGAGTGAATGTGGTAGCGACTGACTATGGCGAAGGAGACAGAACAGATTTCATCCTCAGTACCAAGGCCTACGCAAGATTAGCACGCCCGAACGCCGTCGCCAATCTGTTTGCATATGGCGTGGTTGATGTGGAATTTCGGAGGATTTCTTGCCAATACGCAGGTTACAATCTCATGTTCAAGGTTCATGAGCACAGCAAATATCCAGACTACCTGGCAATAGTTATTCTCTACCAGGGTGGCCGGAACGATGTCTTGGATGTTCAAGTATGGCAGGTCAGTGCATGTTTTCAAATCCTGATGTTGACAAGGTAACATATATGTATTGGCAAGTTTGTTGCCTTGTATTGGAGTGTCCTAAAAATGGAGACATGTTCTGAGAAAATCTTTCTTATGTATGGATTCTCTAACATTATGATATATATAATGATCTTGACCGGATTCTACATGTGTCATGTATATCATTCTTTTATACAAATCTAAGCAGGTAATATATGAAAAAGTTGGATTTTGTTACAATTTTGGTTGTGATGATGGATGCAGGAGGATTGCAAGGCATGGATACGTATGAGGAGGGCATATGGAGCGGTTTGGGACATGCCTAATCCACCAAAGGGATACATAACATTGAGGTTTCAAGTGAGTGGGAGTGCAGGGCTAACATGGGTCCAGGCTACAAATGCGCTCCCAAGTAATTGGAAAGCTGGGGTTGCCTATGATTCTGCCATTCAGCTCAGTTAAAAAACAAAGTAAAACAAAAAAAAAACCCACCAAGCACAATCATGACGTCAATAGGAGTTTGTGTTGGTTATATATATATATATAGTTGTTTATCGTTGGCATTAGTTTGGATGTTCTTATGATATATATGTATTGCAAGTCAATAAGCATATTGTCATGTTCTTCTATTACTTTTGGAATAATGTACAAGTTCCCATATGAATAAACTTGCATCCTTTTAGTTCATAATACGCAAGTCTATTTTCTTAGTCTCAATATAAGCCAATAGTGATCTCCGTAGGACCAAAATCCTAATTACTCACAACTCTCCAAGGACAATTAAATCATCATGATAAAACCATAACTATCTAGTGGCTAGTGCAGAGTTTCCACTAGGTAGAGACGTTTTGCCAACAACTAGAAATTGCACATTCAAACAAGTGAATGTTAGAGATCACATCACACACAGGTGTAATTCTAGCTTTTGTCTCTAGTTCTGCAGTAGATGTCATTAGTCTCAAGTTAAAAGCTAACCTAAGTGGCTCAATTTGCATTCTCTTATTATAACATTTGAAAAATTTCTACTTCAAGTAATTTGTTGCTAAATCCAAAGAATAATGAGAAAGAAGAAGAAAAACACGGAAAGAATGCTCAAATTCAAAGATCAAGCTGACATGATATTCTCTTGCACAAAAACATGTTATATTCTAACCGCATAGATTACGTCAAATTATCTATCAATCTCAGGAACAAATATGCTGTGGTTTAAATGAATCTATAGTTTCCATAATGAAATAAATGTCTCATCAAAAAGAACTCATCCAAACAAAATCTTCAAAGGGATAAGTCCGATTTTGTTCCCTGAACTATATGGCAGGGAGCAAATTGGCCCCTGAAAAGTTCAGTCCCAATTAAGTTAAAATGTCATTAATTCCAGTCACAATAGCCCCATTCAAACGGGGTTTAATGAAATTTTAATTTAATTGCGACTGAACTTTTCAGGGGCCAATCTGTTCTCCGCCATATACCAAAATGAGACTTATCCCAACTTTCAAATATATACCAAAAGATTTCAAATGGCTGCAAGATCAACTTTTCACATCATACGTTATGGGTCCAAAACGCTTGATATATAATCTTCTAACGTTGTTCTCAAAGAAACATATTAGGAAGAAATTGAATGTTCTGAAGCCAAAAAAAAAAAAAAACCAATTACATACATTTTAGCAAGCCGTACTAGCATTCTTCATTATAACAAAATATCAGGGGATAATGACAGACAACGAAAGGTACAAAAGCCACCCACTTCGGAATTTTTCCAACCATGAATCAACTCAACTTTAATAATATTTAACAGAGATCAGCAAAGTAAAATCTTTTCGATTACTCAAGATGTAAGTTTTGGAAATATGCAAGACTCTTAGGTCAGTTCGAAGGAGTTCTCATTACGAGTTTAAGTTTACCGATTCCTTGTCTAGGGATACACGACTTACATGAGAAATATATCATACTAAGCAATCCAAGGAAGACAAAGATGGTAGAACCGTGATCTTTTTTTTTTCTTTTTTGTTATGGCTAATAGCTCACAACAAACAACATTTTCTTGTAATAGCTCAAGTTAGTACTACCTACCAGTAAGCGAATCGCTCACGCTAAAAGTCACAACAAAACATATGACATTGAGAGCTGAGAGAATGTGACATGAGATCCCTCCAATCTTTCGATTGTACAAAATTCCTGCATCAATTTAAGCAAATAACTGCTTAGTACAGTGAATAAATTGAACCCATGCAGAGGTGGAAAACAAATATCTGAGGACATCTATCAAGATATTAAAGGCCCATCAATCAATGAATGCATCCAAGTTTGCAAAAACATTGGCTTTCCAAATTTTACATCAAACGTAAAATAAATACTGATTTACCTTTTCTTCTTGGTCAACATAAGTTTTTGTGCGTTTTGAACTACCACATGGATGATTGTTTTTTTATTTTTTATTTTGAATTACCACATGGATGAATTTAGATGTCTTTGTGGAAAATGAAACAACTACAGCTTACGGGGATTAAAGCCATAACGATTTAGCAAGATAACATTTCAGCAATACCACACAGCAGACGCACAAATAAAATTGAGGGAAAGTTGGATAGAATGCCTTCTGTCCTTTCAAGTCCACAAATTCACCGTACTAATATGACAGTATAAAAATTAGCAACATATTTTTGTCCAAGACGACAGACACTACCCTCTATATGTCTCAGTAATGTCCCTAGAATATTGCTTTATTTAGAAGGCATGTTGTTCCTTTTGACCAAACCAGCACATATTTTTCGTCATCAAAATAATAAATCAGGCAACAATCATACATAGGAATGCAGAGACACAGGAAAAAGGATGGCCAGAGCATGCATAATTTTATGGACATGAACTTGTTTCTGTAACTTACTTCAAAGAAGTATAACACTGCTCCTGCCTCTATATCCAACTGCTACTGAATACCTCAATGCATCCTCCTCAATACATCCTCCCAATGCATTCTGAAGAACCACAATAGCAACTCTTCTTCTTGATGTTGCCTTCAGAATCAAAAACCTGATCTATTTTATAATTGTAATGGTAAGTGAGCTCTTGCAAGGGAGGAATATTCTCAGCAGCAAACAGCATTATGTGAGGAATTCTCTTGTCCCCGTGATCATAAAGAATATTTTGTGCATAGAGATTAGGTGAACAGCTATGGTTGATGAATCTCCCCACGTTACCATAATTTGCTGCATCAATGGTAAAGCAACTTTCCTCCACGTCTTCACAAGGACTTGAATGTGTCTCAGTTATGAGGTTTGAAAGTCCATCCCATAGGTCACTGGAGTTGCCTCCAATATCGAACAAGTACTCATCGTTACCAGTTCTCTGCTCAGCTTCTTTCTCCTCAAGAAGTTCTCCTGTATACTCACAAATAAAACTTCCTGAAGGGATTGAGTTCAAAGATCTCACACCCCAACCCCTAAGTTCTGTTTTAAATATTTCAAGCTGAAATTTGATGCCAAGCTGGGTGACTCTGTTGTAGCAAGAGGGAGGACACTTGCAAGAAGGACCGCACTCATAGACCAGAGGCTTTGCTTCAACAATAGCCCCACTATGGTTGTATGGGATCTCTCCCCCGTTCTTAGCTACACAAGAACATTTTGAGATGTCAGAGCATCCATTAGTGCAATCACAACCCCTAGGAGGAATAGGGCGGCACCAGTCAGGATATATCACACGAGTAGTATATTCAAATGGTGGAGGCTTCTCATCATCTATGGTGTTCACAGCACAAATCGGGATTCTTTCTTTTCCCTTTGAGATATCATCAACACAGAGACCCTCTCGTATGTTACACTTTTTGGACTTCTTCACAACTTTCCAAGTGAGTTCTGGTTGTCCGGGAATTCGAACCAACCTAAACTTAAAAACCAATTTACCATGCGGCCCCCTTTCCTGCCAAAACTTCTCCACCAAATATAACCCATCATAAACATATGTCCTAGTTCTCAAAGTGGACGATTCAGATACTACGGTATCACCACGGATGACCCTTACAGGATTCTTTGTATCAATACTATTCTTCAAAGCAAGATTACCTCGTTCAAGCTTCTGGTCTTCAGGTTCCTTATCTCCGTTCATCACGTTCCCTCCTGAACCAGTATATATCAAGACGTCTGAGTCATCCATATCATCATCATAGCCACCAGATGCTACAATACTTATAGCAAGAACATGTCCACATTTTTTCACAAAATCTATGCCTCCTTGAGTTGGACGATGAAGGCCGATAATATGAAGCTCCACCCTATATTGAAACTCATCACCAACTTCAACCCCTGGAACTGATCCAATG
This sequence comes from Dalechampia spathulata, assembly GCA_948192965.1. Classification (NCBI taxonomy): domain Eukaryota; kingdom Viridiplantae; phylum Streptophyta; class Magnoliopsida; order Malpighiales; family Euphorbiaceae; genus Dalechampia; species Dalechampia spathulata. The sequence goes on along the minus strand of CANYBF012968153.1, from coordinate 35,036 downwards.
ATTTTATTTGTGTTGACAAATTTTCCTTTGCTTCTAAGAACATTTGTTGCTACACAATCTGGCCTCCTAATGTGCTTCAGCTTTGCTTCATCTTCCTTGACTAGCTTCCTGTAGACAACTTGGAACAAACGTAATGTTTCCCTAACTTTGTTTCTAGTGACTGATGCATCATTACTGTCACCTTTGCCACTCAAACTGCTAGGACCGGATGGAGGAAGTCTCACATCAACATTCTGTGATCTTCTAACCAATTGAAAATTATCAGAATCCCTATCATGCTCACGACTTTCTTCACTATCCCATACAACAAACTCTATGTTGTGATGAGACGTAGCATTAGGCAATGAACTCTTCTTCTTAAGCATTGTCTTCTTAAGCACTCCCTTCTTATTCTTCAGATATGTTCCTCCAAAGTTCTTTGCATCATGCTTTCTCATATAGATAGAATCTTTGCGTCCCTGTTGCAGTTGAAGATCACTTTCCTTCCATCTATCAATAGCAAGGTCACAAGGTATATGGGTTTGATATCTCTGCAGTCTAGAATCACTTCCTGAAGCCATAAGACCAAGCACAACTGCTCTTTGAAATGCCAACTCCAAATAAGCATTGCTCTCTAATCCTGCAATGATCATCTTGCCCGATTCTTGGAAATCCTGTTGCATCACTTTCAACTCATTCTCATTAGAAACTCCAACCTCACCATCTTTCCTGATATCTTCTGTAGCCGGTCCCGCAGTATCAGCTTGAGAATTTACCTCAAAGAAACCAGAAACCTTACTCTCCAATTGGCACTTGTGAGCATCTCCATTTTGAAAATTCGCTCCCATTTTTTTCACACATCCCATCGCTTCTTCTTCAAAACTTGACTTCTCTTTGACCAAGTTCTTGTTCTCCGCAGAAGCAGGCACATCTAAACTCTCCTGAACATGTGGGGCATTTCTTCCACAGAACGGAGGAAAGTATCTGACAGCTGTAATTCTCCTCCGAGGAGGATATTTTTGCGGGACTAGGTTCTCCACTGAAGCAGCTACATCCCCGTTACACGAATCCTTCAGCACATCAATCTTGTTGTGTTCTAAATATTTCACTGGTTCAACATCCCTTGAATTGGTAATATTATCTGGAGGTCCAAGCACCGCCATCTTCACAGGTACTATATTTTTAGAAGGTCCACATCCAACAGGGAACTCCCTAATAACTGAAACTCTGCGCCGCTTAGGAACACTGCCTTGAGAATTAGTATGACCAATTTCCATTGGCAGCCTTTTAGAAATGACCTTTGCTGACTCTATTTGTAATGTGTTGTCTGCGAAACCCATTCCGGTTTGCAAACAAAGAAGACCAAGAAAATAGATAAACAATCAATGAATCAAACAAACCAGATTCATTCTCATTTCCAAAAAGTCATTTCATATCCCAAACAGAACTAAAGACGCTAAACTGCTAACCAAGACATGGACAAAGCACCAAAAAGAAAACCCTAAGAACACAAAACCAAACCAAATTTGCGAATCCTGAGTTCAAATCATGATTAATATTTTTTTCAAAAAAAATACTATATATCAGGATACTGTTAGTTTCTAGAGAAACACAGACTCGAAACGGAAAAGAAGGAAGAAAAAACTACTGAAAATAAGTTTCCTAGTTCCTGCATTTTCTTGGGAAACAAACAGGCTAAAACCGAAATGTGAAACATAAAAATAGCAAATAAATTTAACAACTGCATGCAAACAAATTTCTCAAATGAAAAGAGTGTGACTGAGAAAAATTATATAAACCGTATCATGCAAATGTTTGGTTGCAAGGAATACAATTTTCACCCGAAATAAAAAAAAAAATTTAAAAAAAACTTAACAAGAAAATCAAGCAAATGCGAGAAAGAAGAAGAAGAAGAAGAAGAAAAAGAAGAAGAAGAAGACACGATTCAAATTACGAGCAGATAACTAACCAATCACTAGTAAGAAGGTCAGTGTACCTTTTGATTTCTAAATGATCGGAGTAAAACGAGAGCAGGTGTGCGAGACTTCACTTGAGTGAGTGAGTGAGTGACTGAAGAAGTCATCAAAAACGATGTCGTTTAGAAGATTAACGTTGCAAGCAACCTCTTTCCCCGTAATGTGAATATAAACAGCTAGTACAATGCCTTAAAGGAATTCACTATTGGAACGGAAAATATTTAAACAATTAAATTTTAAAAAAAAAATTAAAAAATTATACATTTACAATCGATACTATAAAAAATATGAACCGAATCCATTAATTATAACATAAATAAATAGGAAAAAATTTATTTAGTTTACATTAAATAATTATATCCTCATAAATAAAATATAAATCAATATAATTTAACAAAAATATATTTTATGCCAAATAAAAAAAAATATAAATAGAGAAATCTAAAATGGTTGATATTGGATTTTGTCCGTTAATTCATAAAACGTAATATATCTTGCAAATAATTTTAAATTTATTGCCATTTAATTTTTGTAAAATTTTCTGGTTTTATTTGAATTTTGATAATATTTTAGCAATTCAAATAAGATTGTTGCTTTGTTTTGACAAGCTCTGTAGCTTATAAAGTACTGTTTCTTTTATAGGTTAGAATTATTTCAAATTTAATTTTTAAATTACTTTTTAGAAATTATTTTTTAAAAATTACTTATTTATTTATTTCATAAACGTGTTTTTTTTAATACGAAATTTCTGTAATTTGACATCGAAATCTTTTAAAATATATTCAAATTATAAAATTATCAATAATTAATTTAAATATTGTAATTTTTAATTATATAAATCGAATCTAAGTTCTGAAAATTACTGTAAGAAACTAAAACGCCGGCCACCCAAAATAGTATTAAAAGCCGTAAAATAATTCATCGTTTAACGTAGCAGATTCAGATTCATACATTTTGATCAAACGCTTACAATTCAAGGGTTTTTAAACAACGTACAAGCCAAGTGTCATGATCAACAACAGGTTTACACGTTGATGATGATCGTCCAGCAGTGGACCGAAAGCTTTGCTGCTGTGCACAACATGGGCCACATCTTGAATACCATGATAGGCATCTTGGGTGGCAGATGTGGTGTCGTTGATGACACTTTCGGCTGCATTCTTGGTATGGTCGACGGCATTTCTCGTCCCTTCAATAGCGTTTTCCGCCGCATTCTTGGTATTGTTGATGGCTGTTACCGTCCCATGAACGGCATTTTCCGCAGCGTCCTTCGTGTTACTGAGAGTAGACGTTACATTTTTGGTTTGGTTGATTACGTCGACCGGATTCAGATCAGATCGGGCAACGGTGAAGAAAGAGCAAAGAACGGCAGCAATTACAAGGGAAGAAAGGAAACCAGGAAAGAATGGAGATTGTGAATGCATGATCTTTTATTTCTAGCACAGATAGAAGAGATGAGGAAAACTTAGGGGAAAGAAAAGGTCTAACCGATGTATTATATACACTTTATATATATATATATTACAAGTTTCAGTATTTCTCTGTTATCGGATAAAAAAGGACATTTGAACTGATTGAACAAAAGATATCTTCCAAAGTTTTGAATCAGGAGGTCCTTAAAGAAAGTGACAAGCCGGTTATACGTAGATGTATGGGGAAAAAAACCAAAAAAATGAAAAGAAAAGTGATCATAGATTGGTTGGAAGGCAAGTTTTATGATGCATGTGGGTGACTTTGATCTACAGGAAACTCAAGCTCTCTTCATTACCAATAGTAATTATCAATTGTCTTAATACTTATTAATTATAAAAGATGCAACTTTTACAAATTATATCATTTATTTTATTTTTAAAATATGAATCTTCCTATTTTAAAAGAGGTTTACATCTAAAAATGATAATATCTAAAATTTTAAAAATTATACGAGTAATTATTACTTAATTAGAATTAAAATTAAAGGAAAACACATTATTAATTAAATATTATTCATCAAAAGAATACTTAAAATATAACAAATGAAGCAAATTTTAACATACTTATTAACCTGGTATAAAAAAAATAGGTTTAGATTAATTATAACGAGGATTTATATCAATTCACTATTAATATATAGTAAATATCAAGTCATGTTATGGTTTAATTTTCTAATCTAATTTTAATATAATTTATAAATTACATTGTAACTCATTAATTTTCTTTCATATTTTTTATTTTTATTTTTTAAATTAATCATATTATTTCATATTATATAGATTATTTTATGTTAAATTTTTCAAATTAACCTATATGACACATAAATTAATCATATTAAATATATTATATTAAGTTATTTATATTAAATTTAGGTTTATATTCAAGTATTTGATACAATTACAATTTCAAAACAAATTATATCCTAACTTTATTATATTCATAAATGGATTAATCATAAAACTTTTATGTTTTTAAAAACCCAAACACAAAAATATTTTTTTCAAATATATATAATTTTAAATAAAAAATATATATTTTAAAATTTTTTCATTCTCATTTTTTTCTACATTTGTATAATTGATTTTTTTTAATGATTTTGAATCAAGATTATCGATATATTTTTTTCTTTATTTATTACTTCTTTTCTTTTCTTTTGATTATCATGGATAGGAGAAAATTTCATTGCAAAACAATAAGATTTTTGCATTCTTTATTTAGCAAATCTATTATCTTATTCCTTCTCTATTTATTTCAATTATTTTTGTCAAAATTTATTTGAAAATCTTTTCAAAATTTTATTTCTAAAAAAAATTCAAGAATCAAATTTTGATGATTTAATTTTTGTTTGAAATTGAAGAAAATGATTATTATGATTGAAGAGTTAAAAGAATATAGTATCACATATAGTTATCTTTTTTTTTTATGTTATTTGATTCAAGTATTTACGCTTAATTTTTGGGTTAAATTTTTTAATCTTTAATTTATTGTTTGATAAACTGCTAATGAAAATTATTAAGGTTTGCTACTTTAAAGTTGCATGTGATTAATGTTTATGAATTTTCTATATTATTTTATCTATTTTTTATTTTTTTTGTTCATTGGATATGATTTTATTGTGATTTTTGTTGTATACAAGTGATTTTTAATTTATAATCATTGTTGTTTATTTATCCATTATTGATGTGCATTGTATTATTGTATATGTAGTTTCATTGAGAGATCTATTTAGTATATAGAAGAAATACATCTCACTACGAACAAAATTTTTTATTTTCATCCTCATATTATCAATTACAGTACTTGATATTTATTAGTCCATAACTAATATGTATTATATTATTGCAAATATGATTTTGTTAAAGATTGATAATTGTCATTATCATATATTTTTCTCATAACTTTAATGCACTTTTAAGTTATATTTTCATGCATTTTACCTTCAAACTTAAATGTTTTATATAGTAATTCATACATTAGTTATCTTCCTATGCATTGCATTCATTTGATAGCATACTTAACATAAATTCATGCATTTAGCTACATATTTTATATATTTGAGTATTGCTTTAGTCTTAGGCTTTTGACTTTATGATTTATCTTCCTTAGTTTATAATTTGTTGCATTTTAACTTTATCGTCCATGTTTTATAGGTTTAGAAAGTCAATTCATGCATGTTTCTCTTTGTATTAGGTAGCATGAGTCATGTTAAAAGGTTACACGACTCGTGTTGGCCTAGTTTTACATGCATTCATTGATTTTTGGATGACACGAGTGGTGTCATTGCCAACACAAGTCATCTTGACCTCGAAAACCTCATTACTCCATCACATGAGCTTAACATAACTCGTGTTGAGTATTTAGACCTTGATTTCTCACTTATTTTCACCTTAAACCTAAGTTGTTTGATTAAATATTGAAAGGTCATGATGCATTAGATAAAAAATAATCATTTTTGATTGTTTCTGGGGAAATATATGAGGGGAATTGAGGGTTTCATGCATCAAATCATTTTTTATCATTCAATAGCTTAGGGTTTTTCATTGAAGAAGGATAGAATTAGTACGTAGGGGTTTATTTATTCTAATCTTCTTGATTCTTCTCTGTTTTATCATTCAATAGCTTAGGATTTTTAATTGGAGAAGGATGGAATTAGTACTCATGGGTTTATTTTTTCTAATCTTCTTGATTCTTCTCTATTTTAGTTCTTTTACAGGGAATTGAGGGGATTTGCAGTTGAAAGGGAGGTAGAAGAAGAAGAAGAAGTTGTTGTTGAAGGAAGATAACCCTGAAGAATATTCTAAAATTTGAAGCCTTGTTTCATTCATTTCTTTTTAGCATAATTAAAATATTTATATTTGTATTTCTTTTTATTATTATGTTACTTTACTACTATATTTATTTCATTATGACTTATTTCATTGTTCAAAAGGTGGGTTTTATGTTTTGAACAAAATTATCATTTTCTATTCAGTTATCCAATTCTCAATTATTCATGCTTTAATGTTGGATTTCTAATTTATAATAGTTGCTTGTTGAAATAGGCTCTTTTAGCTTGTGAACATTAATTGGTTTATTAACAGTTTTGAAAGAAGAGTTAACCCAATGGAACAAACAAAAGAGCACTGATACGTTAACTACCTAGACATAAGAATTGATTAAATTAGTGGTTTGACATGTAGTAAACGAGTTTAATCACTAAAAATAACCTAGCAATCACAAAAGAATTTTAGCTTGTTTTAGTAGGTAATTAAACATTACCTTGTTGAATTAAGAACTTGATACAATGGACTAAAATATCTCTGTTTGAATATAATTTCATCCCTATGTTTATTGTATATTATGTATATTAAGCTTAGTGACTCATGTACTTATTAACTTAGGTAGATAATTAAGATTGATTGTTGAATGAATTACTTAAATAATCGAATAAATTAATAATTAGTACTTAACTATCTTTGGTCTTAAAAAATGATACTCTTATATTGTATTTATGATCCGTACTCTTGCAGTGACATTAGTTCATACTAAGAATTACAAATTTAAAACTCGTTGAATTCACATCCAACTCATATACCAACAATGATACATTTAACTTACATAGGAGATATTTAATGTATAAAAATGATATATTTGGTATATAAAAGGATATATCTTACTATGAATAGAGTATCAAAATGGAAAGATTACAATAAATATAATTATAATATCGTGATAATTAAAAAACTTGCTTTTTAATATAATTTATTTTCGGTAAGATAAATATGATATTTTTACTAAATTAAATAAAAAAATTATGAATAATCTATTATTAAAATAAGATTTTATAAAAATTTTATATATTTTTTATAAATTTATAAGTTATTTTAATATATTTTTTAATGAAATAATAAAATCATTTAAAATACATCTTATGATATTTAAAAAAATAAAAACAAAATACAAAAAAAAAAGAGTTACGGTTAGGGGAATTGTGAAAATGTCCCTTCATGAATCAAAACTACTCATCACTTGAATCAACGCACCAACCGATAATTAATGTGTTGCGTGGGGATGTGAAATTAAAGATAATACATTGCGGCAAAAAATGAAAATACCCTGAAATATTAATGCTTCTTTAGCAAGAAAAATGACCAGAATAGTGCAGAAGAAGGTAACTTTCATTAGAGGGTACGCCATTCTCCATGATGCCAACCTTCCATCTCCTTATTCGTTTATTATAATACTCCTCCATCCTCATCCTTCCTACCCTCAACCTCAAGTTTTAACTTCCCCTCATATTTTCTCCCGAAAACCCCTCGTTGTTTTTTTTAAAATATTTGATCTTTAAATTTATATTATTTTATGTTAAGTTAAGAATTTAGAAGGAACATAAATATTTTTTTAATGTCGTAGATAATCATAGATATTTATGGTGCGTTTTGAATCATAATTTTAATTTTAGAAAAAATAAATATTCAAAACCTATTACAATGATTTCAAGGAGTAGTGACCGCAAAGCATAAATCTTACGCTAAAAGAATTGAAAATCCGCCACTAGATTCGGTATTGCAGATTTTAGCAACGTGGAACGTCGTCCAATGGATTAGTGATAACAACAGAGGATCCGTCACCAAAGACATTGCTGAGGTCCCCACCTTTAACGTAGCACCAATTTAAAACGATGAGTTAGCGACAACAGCTTTGTTGCTGCTAACCGTAGACAAAAGTGTTAGTAAAATTTAGTAAGGAATTAGGGACGAAAAGGTTTGTCTCTAGCTAATCCCTCCACAAATTGCAAAGTCGTCCCTGTTACTTTAATACTTGGTCACGAATAATAAGATTTATAAAATATGATCATGAAACATGTGATTAAGTTTTTATTTTAAGATTTGTTAATTTTTATTTGAATATTTAATTTTAAAATTTTTATGGTAAGAATTCATTATGATTTTAGAAGGTAACGAGACATTTAATGAATATTTATTAATAAATAAAATAAATTATTGATTAATCTTATTAAAATTTTTGAATAATAATAATAATGTGATTTTTTGAATATTTGGTTGCTGACTGACAAACCGTTTCAGTTTTTCGTAAAAAGGCGCGAAAATGAAACCAATCATTTAACTTTTAAACAGAAAAAAAATCCCCAAATTGTTACCAAAACAAACCCTAACTAAATTCACACGCGCGCTCTCTTCTCTGAAATGGACAACAGGGATGATCCTTTTTCTTCATTAGCAAAGCTTTGCCACATCTCTTACTCTCAGGAAGAGCTATTAACATGCCGTCGTTTTGCTGGCGAACCAGAATCCGAACCTGAGGATAAGGATTCTCTTTCCGATGAATATAACGGTAGTATCCCCGTGGAATCCAACGGAATAATGATGCTTTCCCCTCCTGAGGATGAGGATACAATTGAAAATAATATCCCTCGCGAGAATGATGTTTTTCATACTCCGCCAGAAGAATCTATTCGGGCACCCTCACAAGAACATCAACGGATGGTGGTCGATGCCGAACATCACGAAGATATGATGATCAAGGGAGTTTCTAACGATGAGGAAATTGATTATAAGATGATGGAGGATGATGATTCAAGAGTTGTTGATTTGGGGAGGGATACAGACTTAGGGTTTTCTGTGGAGGCGGAATTGACGGAGAGAATTGAACTCGATTCAGGTGCGAATTGTGATGAAATTGAAGAATTTAAAGTTTTGAAAAGAAAATTAGATTCACGAAACTGTCGACAAGTTAAAACCGTGGATAAAAGTGTAGGTACTTCAGGAGCAGCAGTAAATACCTTAGAAAAAAAATATAAAAAATCAAAGCTTTTTGATTTAAATTCTGTCTTAGAGACTACCAGAGATGTTTTAGACATTGAAGGACAAAATTTGGGGAAATCTGTTGAGAATTCAAGTAGAAGAGATTTCTTAAAGTCGCCACAATATCAACCACCTGAACAAGTTAATAGAGAAGCCTCTGCAGAATTTTATACTCAAGGAGTTGAACATAATGGAGTTAGAGGGTCAGGTGAAGGTAGAGCTGAAGGTGGTACGGAAGAGATTGAAAATGATGATAACATTGAGAGAAGTTTGGGTGCAAATTCTGTTGAAAAGCGGAAAGATACAGAGAGCTTTGATGCTGACATAGAGAGGTTCAAGTATGTTTGCACTGCCAATGCAAAATCTCTAGAAAAGAAGTTAGATGATGGAGCAAAGCGTGCGTTGCCAATGTCACTGTGTATAAATAATGACCTTGCAGGAGCAGAAATGATTCGTGATAGCCTTTCTCCAAAGAGCCATGAGCAGGCTGTACTCACGCTATTGGATGTGCTAAGAATTCTTTCTGAGGGGTATACGTGTGATCCTGGTCTAGCAAATTTAAGCGTATTAGATGTTGCAAAGAGACGTGGGATGACTTTTCCTTAGACTTTCTCGGCATCTGTGTGGCCAATAGAGCAGAGATTGTGAAGAAAGGTTGTGCATTTCAAATGGAGACTGGCCTTCTAGGAGGATTTGTCTAGGTGAGTTTTGTTAAACCTTAGAAGCGCTTAAGTTGTGTATTTCACTTAGTCTATATTAGTGTCTTAAGAAACAATTTAACCTGTAAGTTGGATATCATAAATGTTTTGTCTGTACATTGGTAATTAGGAATTTTTCAGGCTTTTGAGGTTAGTTGTTTGTGGCACACAAGTAATTATTTCGTAGCATAGAAACTGTTCATATGTCTTATTTGTACCTTTGTATATCACTCACGTTGCCCCTTAATATTGACTCAATGCATTTCATTTCTTCTTTTTATCTTTTCTTTCCCCCTTAGCTGAGCTCTAAAAAGTCACATAACATAGAAGGGAATGAAGAAATAGAAAAAGAATATGAAATAAAATACAAAATACAAAGAAATGAAAGAGGATTGGATTATATTTATATTGTATCTGAGACAAATCTTGGATATTTCCACCCCTCAACTCCATGTATTAGAAATTATTTTTCAGGAATTATTTAGTTTACAGTCCACAAGTAACTTGTATATTTTACTTCATGCAGCTGAATATTTTGTTGTGAATCTCGTAAGTAAAGCCTTTAGCTTATAGGTTAACATATAAAAGGCATTGGATGAAAAAGTTATCTTGTATTCCTGCATGAGTGGACCAGATGTTAAAGGAGATTATGTGAAATCTCTTTTCTTCCCTTGTTTCTCTGTCAAGTGAAGGAAATCTGACCAATGAAGATGCTTACATGTGCTTCAAAGATTAATCTGAGTATCAAAGCTAATACCAAAAGTTTTATATAGTTATTTCAGTTTGAGGTAACTCTAAATTTGCAAAAGCAAAAACTTCCTTGCTTTCTCTGTTGAGATATCAGCACTACGGTTGGCCCACTAAGATGCATGTGTTGGATCTTCTTCTATAGTGTGGTAGGATGGACAATATTGACTTCGAGCGTGTTCCTTAATTGGTTTCAATTATTACCAGGTACTTCTCAAGAGACATAAGCAGGTCATCAATCTTTTTCTTATTCAGAAACTCGTAATTTCACATTTTTCTAAAAAAGTACATAGATGCCATTGGAAAGAAATAATAGCATATCTGTCCCACTAGTAGCAACTATCAGAAATTCAGAATTAGGTTGGTTTAGATCTCATAAAGGATGGAGCTGTGTGTGATTGGTTAACTTTAAAATCTGGAAATTATGTTGCTCTTACGGTGAACTTAAGCTTCCCATAAATCATTTCTTACCTAAGCTCCATCCCCTTACTATTTGGATGTTAATTGTAGTCAGACTATGGCAAGTTAATTATTAATGTTACTTCTGCCTACAATATGAACAATTAACATGCACCTTTCAAATGGTCATCATGTCATTTCCAAGCTAAAAACTTCAATTCATGGGGATGGCCCGTCGACATCTTTCTTTCTTATACGCAAAATCTCTACAGAACTTTCCGATAGGCATAACTTTTTATGCATAGACTGAGATCTAGATCTCACCGGTAGGCATAACCTCTCGAGTATACGTACCTATTTGCACATGATTCCTAAATTCAAGTTATTCAAAGGTCCAATTCTTGAAGCAAGCATATCTCCCTTCTTTTTATCCTTTGGTGGTCCGTTTGGAGATGATAATCTTATCAATATAAATGCTAACAACCCATTGGACTATCATGCAGGTATCCTCTAAAAGGCAGAAACAAAAGCTGATGTCAACTTCCTTCACATGCACCTGACATAAGCCTCTTCCCTTCTACTTTCCTTCTATTTTTTATTTCTTTCTTTAACCTTTCCCTTCTCCTTGGCAATATCATTCTTTGGGTAAAAACATGCCAATGAAAGAGTAATATCTGTAAGTTATTTTGCACTACAGGGACTAAAACTTGCATACATGACTCTCGAAGTCACCACCTCTTGTGCTTTTTTTAGCTATATATTACAATATGTTGTCTACCTATACAAAAAACAAAACATCCAAATTGGTCCCTCGGCGTACCAAGTTTGCGAAAGATCGAAGGGAATAAACACAGCAACCATCAAACCTCATTCACAGATTGTAACCTAGTCGCTGAATTCGGCAAAAGGTATATCTATATAGCCCTAGTGATCAAAAGCACTGATTTTGCAAGCATTGTCTGTCAGGGACGAACTGGATGTGGACATGTGGAGCTACTGCTAGCGCTTGCCTGATGCCCAAAGCTTAAAGCAGGGTGAAGAAGCTCTGCCTGTGGAAATGAGCCATTGGATGGCACATCCAGAAGCAGATCCTGATCCGTGCTTTCATCAATATAGTTGAAAGAATCCAACATGAGCGAGCCACAATCAGATGGCAAGGCAAATAGGCTTCTTGGACTAAAGCAAGAACCATCAATATCTGTGATTTCTTTGTTTCCGCAGGCAGTCTTCATGCTAGTTCTTTTAGGGCTCTTCATCATCTTTGCTTCTGACAAGAGAAAAAATTTACTCGTGAGAAAGGGTTTCAATTGAATTTGTCAAAATGCGTATAATATTACCAGTCTATTAGGCTGTGCAATAATATTACAAGCATTGGAATATACTGCCTCACCTGTATTCTTTTGACCTATGAAGTCACGTGATCTCTTGGAATTAACAGAATTGCTTGATGAAACAACATTCGATTCCCTTCCAACAACAGGCGTTTCACAACCGTTTTGGAATCTCTGCAACCGAGAACAGACTATAAGCTGCTGTATATGTGGACACAATGCCCAGGCTATTAAACAAACATACTTCACGTTCGTACATTGCAAAATAATTCAAACCTTGAGTTGATGATACTGCTCAACCCATTTGGATTTTGACAGATTGGATAGCAAGAGCCTTTTCAGAGTATTGCAGTCTTCAGTTTTTGCTTCTGAAAAGGAGAGATCCAAAACCCCTTCCGCCAGCAATTGCTGATAGCAAGATATACTCTCCTTAAATTGAGGGCTATCAAACATGCATTTGATGCTGCAGATGGAACAAAAAAGACATCATTAAAACCATGGCTCATTTCATAAATCCTTACGGTAGAGTTATGACAATATATGCAGTCACATTCTTAACTTTTTAATGTAACCAATTCATATGCCCTAAAATCATAGTAGATAAGCATGTGTTATCATCAACAGGGTTGTTTAGTTTTCAGCAATCTGATTCATGCAGCAATGCTATATGTTTGCAAGGTAATGTGATGAGAATGGATAGGAGACGTTTCGATTTTGATGGCAGAATACTGCAAACATTGCTTTAACCTACAAATGCATTACTGCACTGAATAAGGGCAGATATAACGTATCAGGTGCCCTCTGTCATCACCGTAGTAACATGAAAAGCAAGACAGACCTGTCAGGAAGTTTGGCAGTGTCGACAGGAGATAGAAATTTTAGCAACTGCTGCTGCTCTTCATTTGTCAAGTATCTTGCAAACTTCTCAAAATTAAGAATATCCTGTGATGAAAGGAAGACAGTCATCATGCAATTTCAACATTTAAGGGGGAAATAAATGTGTTGTGGATACATCTAAAAATACAAGAATCATGATCCTTCACTGAGTTATAGTAAACAGGCAGTGAGAACTAGGAAAAGAATCCCATTAATCATTCAGGAAATGCCAGAAAAGAATGATAAGTCTCTGAATTGGATATTTTGAGCAATGAACCATGGCCAATACAATGCTTTAGTCGGACTTCATGATACCATCATAATGGTCACGGTGTAAGGATTAGGATTGACAATAAAATCATCAGATAGTAACTTACATTTAAATCAATGTCGCACAATGGTGAATTATAATTCCCCAGTACTTGCACTTTTTCAATCTGAGATTTGTCCCTGAAAATCCAAACAGCAGAATACATCAAACACAATAATGGTTTAGATCCTTCTGTGTTATTTGACTAAAGGACTTCCCAACTTTCGAAAAGTTAACAGAAAATTACCTCTTAAGTTGCCCCTCTTTCATCCCTTGTCCAATAAGGTTGTCAGCTTTTCCTATCACAGGGCTTGATTCATGCACAATTTTGTTTTCATTACTTACACGAAGGCCCACAGAATGTGAATAAGCCTCATTGGTTGAGTATTGTTTGTTCTCCACAGAGAGGGAGCTGGCTTCAGATTCCTCATCTCGAGCTATTGAGCTCGGATGTCTAATGAGAACACTTCCATGTCCAATCTCAACAGAAACCATTGGTGTTTCGCTCTCAAAAAGCAAGTCATCATCAGATGATGCAGAGAAGCACGAAGACTGTTGCTCATGCAAAATAGTGTATAAATCTTTTGTAAGCTTCTCAACTGAAGATTGTTTGGGACGGTTGACAAAGGTCCTCTTCTTAGAAGGCACCATTGAGTCCCACACAACTGATTGCGCTGGACCTGAGAAAAAACAAAGAAATAACTTAGTTCCAGCATCACCAAGCTCAATGATGGCGAAAATTTTGCATACTGCTTTCTAATCCAGTCTGCCCCACATAAATCTCTTGCAGGATGGTGAACTATAAGTACCAAGTATGTTACTTCTGAATCAACAGATTTATGCACTAACATTAAAAGCAATATTTAGCATTACTTCCAGTTACATGAAGAGATTCAATCTTGGGAATCCAAGTGTACATGGCAAGTTCTTTTCTAGTTATTACACTAGGACGTAGGTGCCGGTTAAAAGATCTCATCTCAGACATAGCATTGTATCTTAAGATAAATTAGACAAGTATAGTAGCCATTTTAAAGAGTATCAAATCAAATAGAAGTATTGAAGCCACTTTTATTTCTTTTAGGAGATAGCAAACTTTGCTTTCTATGATTTGAATAGCATGCTCATTGACTTCCTTTCCTCAATTTCCCTCCTCGGCCGTTTCCTGTATCCATTTCAAGCACCATGGTTTCAAACTTTGGTTGCAAATGGACATACAATCATAATAAGCAAGTATCCATTCAGTTCAATAAATGTTCAGCTATCACACTCATGAATTATTCCATACCAGAACACAGAACAGAAAGCAATTTCAATGAAACTCCAACCTGTCAAATCACTGGCATCTCCACTGCCAAATTGTGCACAGCTCTCAGAATTGGATATGGCTGACCCTGAGCTGGATCTATTACTATTATCTTCCTCCAAAACCTTTCTGTAACCTTGACTGTAATCATGCATAACAACTCCAACCACCCCATTGTCAGGGTTTGCCTTTCTTTTCAGCAGTTTTACATCTTTGTTCTTATTTATAGATATGCTCTTCGGTTTGGAGACCCTATGATCCAAATAATCATCAGGGTCTGCTCGGGCATGGAGTGGTGTATAGTTTGCTAGACTTCCCTTTGTTCTCCATCTAGAGCCACAAGCATTGCATAGGACAGGTTTCTCAGGGGGTCCATTGCGCCAAAGAGGTGTGCCTATGCAAAGATTTGTCATCAGAAATACACGAAATATACAATTATATGCACAACAAAAATGCAATTTGCAATTTATAACAACATATGAAATCATTTACAAATCCTATGAAAGAGCACTCAGAAAAGTATGGTGCATCTCCTTTTCTTGGTACACAACCAAGATGAAGGGCACCAATTGAGTCTGAGCAACACCAAAGGAAACTAGAGTCCTCTTTCAAACACCACAAGCATTTAAGTGCAATGTCCGTAGCATCACCAAAATCTACTTGGTCTAGACAAATCTTTGCCTCGCTTCCTTTCTAAATTCTAACTTCAATGGAGAAGGCCCCATACTTTAATGGTAATGGGAACCAGTTTTCGCCTTTTGATTTTGATGACTTAAGGCATTTTGTGCTCACGACTACAAACACAAACAACTAGTTCCTTGGAGTTAAAAGTGATAGAGAACTGAGATGAAGTGAGTTCAAATTCCCAATTTTGACCAATGTAAAACGCCCTACAAAGAAACACCAATTCCATGACCGAAGTCCACTGGTTAGTTTTCAAAATTAGAGCTGATCGAAGAATACCACAATTGAATAGCTAAGAAAGACTTAGAAGCTGCAACAAGCCCCAAAAGAATGTTTGAAATGCACTGTAAAAGCAATGCTCTTTAGCAGCAAAGATTGCCAGGACACTGAACATAGACAAGAGTTTTCTGAGGAAGAACTCTATACAGAACTTAGTACAATGAATCAATGAGGTACAAATTTTCATTGAATCATCAATTCTGCGAGGAATTTGCAAGCAAAAACCCCAGTTTGACCAGTATTTGGATCATAAACTGAAACCAGAAGTTTAACTAATCAAATGTACAAGAAATTGCCCATAGTCCAACACTCCAAAGGAAATTAGCACTTGGGGAAGATAGATATGTTGAAAATTTGTCGGAAGGTCAAAGAAGAAACATCAACCAATTCAAAGTAAGGAATTCAATGGATACAAAAACAAGTATCTGACAGATTCTAAAGAAGCAAAGGGACTTGTTGTTAAAAGTCCAGTACAAACATAACAGCATCCAAGAACAACTCAATCTCATTTTTATTAAATTTTTTTCCTGGTCATCACTTCTTTGATGCTTAAAGCCATTCTGTTCAATGATAATTGATTTTCCCAGGCATCTAAAACCAATCAAGATTGCTTAGATTTATTAAGAAAATAATTATAGTAAACCAATAATCAAGATTATTAATCTTTTTTCTAGCATAGTTCGAGGAGATTAAAAATTGGAGGGACAAGAACTCACTTGTAACTCCACAGTGACAGCAAGGTCCTTGCTTGCCCATGTCTCTATCTTTTTCCCAAGAACTTGAAATTGAAAGCAAATTTTACACAAAGCAAGAGAAAAATCAATCTACAAAATTCTCTTTTTTTCAAAATAAAAGTTTGAAACTTTTATTTATTTCAACAAAAAAAAATCAAAATTCAGTTAGTTATCTTCAAGTTCTATGTATACTACTGGGTAAATGAAGACTTTTCACAACAAACCCAGAAACAGAGTTTGCAAATAAGAGCAAAAGCTTAGAAACCCAGATAGAGTTTTTATCTTTTTCTGGTTTTTTTTTTCCTTTTTTCAATGTTTAACAGTTGAATAAAATTAAACAACCAAAAAAGAACAGCAAGATAAAACAGCCCAGAAAGACCAACAAAAAGAAAATCAAACAAGAAATTGAAAAAAAAAAAAAGGAAATTTGAGATGGGTATTTGGTGTTAAATAAGCTGAGAATCTACACAATCCAATGGAGAAGAAGAGAAAGGAGCATTTAGAGAGAAGAATCTAACAAATGGCTGTGGAAAAAGAGGAAGATGAAATGTTTTAGGAGAGAAAGAAAAAGAAGAATGGGAAAAGGAAAGAGAGAAAGAAAGTGTAATATATGACCTCTTTGTTGTGTTGTATTGTATTGTATTGTTTGTGAAGTAAATGTTGGAACTTTCCTTCTCTTTTTCTTCTTTTAATTTATATTTTTATGTAATTTTAAAGATTTCTACTCCCTTTATATTCTATTATATTATATTCCATCATATGAGTAAAAATTATTATTTATATAATTTTTTAAATTTTTGTTTACTTTATGTTATATTATTTATATTATGTGAAAAATATGATTTTTAATTTTTATTTTTATTTGTAGTTGTTGGTGATGGGTAAAGGAATATATTATTTATTATTTGTAAATATCCTTGTTGACCATAAGCTTTCCTTGTATTTGTTCTCTTTATGAATTTTTCCAAACCTCATAATAAATAAATAGATAAATAAATAAATAAATAATTATGAATTTTTTAGTTTTTTATTTGATAAATAATATTTTTAATAAATAGAAATATTTATTTTGAGTTTATTTCTTTCATTTATTATTTTTTGAAAATTATTATTTATATATAAGTTTATTTTTATTATGAAATTTAATAGGTTTATATTTAGAAATAACCTTTTAAAAATTTTAATGAATTTTTCAAATTTTTAATTATTAAAAAATACATAATTGATATAAAAATTATTAGCGATTGTAAATTAAATGCTTAAGTGGTGGATCTTTTCTATAAACAATAAAAGCCTCAATTCAGCACAGCACAGGCACATTTGTCACCGTTGGATTTGTGTAGACAAGGTCAAACCGGGACCCACCATATTTACTTTGCCCTATTGCTACCTGTTTTAATGTAGATCAAAAGGCAATCTGGTTGGCTGTCACCGGGTGTAATTTAAGGAGCTTGTAACTTTATCACTAAAATTGTAAAATATTAAAAAAAAAAAAAGAACCCACAAGCTTAATTTATGCAGAAATTACTTCGTAATAATTTAATAATTCTATTTTTGTTTTCCAAAAGCTAAAATAAAAAAAAATACATATCTAATTTTAAATAAGTGGACAAAAAATACTTTTGTCCATAATGCATAGTGGGCATCCATGAAATATGACACATTGGGATTGGACTTAGCCTATCACAATACCAAAATTTAAGTCCATTCTTACAAATTTAATCAACTAAAAAATTACTTTGGACTTATAATTACACATTATTATTATTAAAATTTTGAAAATTTCATCCCATAAATGATGATTTCTTTATGATAAATTTATGTTAATTCAAAAATTAATATTTCTACAATTTAAAATAAATTTATGTTAAATTTTAAATATAAATATTTTAAAAAAATTATCCATAATATATAAATATTTTTTATAAAGTTTAAAAAGTCTGGATTTGAATCTCATTCATTACATATGCGGATGTTATTAAAAGAATAAATATTTTAAAAATTATTATTTTTATAATTTTTTAAAAATATGATATTTTTAATAAAATTGCATTTTAACATTTCGCATGGAATAACCTTTTTACAACGGACATGATATACATATATCCGACGGTTGAGATTGAACCATCTTTTGGACGATTGATGCAAGTATTGGTCAATGAAAACCAAAGTTCATGCCATGACATGACTTTTATTTAGCTTTTTATTATTATTATTTATCTATTGCACAATATCCACATCTTTGTATCCCATTCTTCACATCTCTATTAAAATATTCTTTTAAAATTATGGAAATTAATACTTCGTAATTAAAAAGAAGAAGATATTATTATTCATTTTTATGGTTTATTAATTTTAAAAAATATTTATTCATGTAGTATTTTATTAGTATACTCTTTGAAAAATATTTGTCAAATAGTTGAATAAGTATTCATTAATAAAAATAATAATGGATGATTTTATTTCGATATTTTAAATAAATAATTCTTAAATATTTTCTAAATAATAATAATATTGGCATAAAACCAATAAGTTTATTTAATTATTTATAAATGGTTTTTTTGAAAAACCAAACAATGAAAGTGAATGTACAAATAACTGAGGTTTGCGGATCCTGCGGGAATAAATCAAGAAGATAATCAAAACTGCTCTGACCCACGTGAAAGCTACGTGTACAGCACAGATTGATAAGGTGCATGATTGAATCCATGTGGTACACCACAGGAAAGCTAATAATCAATATAATACTAATATAGTTTAGTTGAAGAAACAAAACAGAAGCCGTCTTTGTTATGATAAGGGATTAAATTAAAAATTAACAAAAAAACCTAATCTTCGGCATAACCAATGACCAAGAGACAAAGAAAATTAAATATTCCTACTGATAAATACATTTTAAAATTTACAAGAATTATAAAAAATTAACTATTTTATTTAAATAGTTGGTTTAAAAAATATTATTTATTTAAGAAAAATAAAATAAAAGAAAATAAAAATAATTAATATTGGACACTTCTTTATATATTGGTACGCATGGAACTTAGACAAGGGGCACTACTAAGTTGTGAAAGTGACAAACATTCGATATATTTATTAAATTGTAAAGGGAATAAATTGGTGAAAAAATAATTGTTTTTAGGGATTAAAATATAATTATATTGTGAGAATCCTTATATTAATAAATAGTAATAATTAATAAAAGAAGGTTTTTGTTGGTTTGAAAGGTCATTGCCATCAGATTGACAGAATAATGAGTTGCATTCAATGGTTGGGATATTCAAAAGATGTCTATTCATTTTGATAGTTATTTTATTCAATCAAAACCATATACATATACATGTAGGCAATTACATGAAATGATTCTGATATTTATTTAAAATTATGATATTACAATTGTATATCAATTTTGAAGATTAAATATTTATTATATAATAATATAATGATTTTTTAAAAGCAGATGTTAGATTTTATGGAATAATATCTAAATGATAAAGTTGGATAATATTACCTTAGTAGATAAAAATTATGAAATTAAGATATATTGTAATAAATATTAAATTATTTATTAACATTACTGAACAAGTTAAACTCATTTTGATAGATTGATGATTTATATACGAATCCATATAACATTAATTATCAATTGAATTAATTGTATAGGGAAAAAAATACGAAGGAAGAGTGAGATTAACACAACACGATCACAGGTGGACGTTAGCGACATGGAATTTTAATTTAAAACAAAAATATATTTATACATCATTATTCAGGGACGTTGCCGTAATTTCCAAATGAAATATTATCTTAGTTTATGATTTCTCGTGTTACCAATACATGCATAGAATGTCTTATATTTTATAAAATAAAATATATAAAAAGAAGAGAAGGTAGGAAGGTGGAGTAATAGATACCATTTTTTCCCCTGAAAACTAATTAAACGATCCAAGCACAATAATATTTATCCGAATTAATCTGTCCTACTCTCCCCTTTAGAAAAAGCATTCAAAACCAGCATATATAATAGTCAATAGCCCCTTCTATATCTCATTAATTATTTCCTCACTCCTACATAAAAATATTTATTTACATATTAATTATATAGTATCTACCTATCTATCTATCAAGAATAATATATTTTTCAAAAAATCATAATTTTTTCTTTATTTTTTTATTATTAATTATTTATCAAATTTTATCTATTAAAAAAGTCATCACTCTTTTATGGCTTAATTATTTCTCAATTAATTAATTAAGATCATGTTAATACGAATATGATGCATTTATTTTAAAAATTTAAATTATTTCTAAAAAATTAAAATATGATTAGTTCATAAAAATAATTTTAAAAAATAGGGATAATCATGTAATTTTTATAAATTATTTTTAAAAAATTAAAAAATGAAATGAGAATTAGAAGAGATAATCAAGGGAGTATTAATTTGTAAAAGAATGGACGAATCATGGTGTGGTTTAAAGAAGTGGCTAAAGCTCGTGAGTCACGGCATATATATTTTCAAAAGGTACCCATAATAAGAGCTGTGGCTGCTTCTGTATTAGCCCATCCAAACCTAATTTAATTTTTTCTTCCATGTATTTATTATTTAAATCAAATTAATTCTTTGTTATATTTTAAATTTCCCAATCAAAAATTACATGAAAATAGGGTAAAATTATGAGTTAAGAAATTTTAATTAGGTGAATTTATTATTAATTAATAAATAAATATTGAGAGTGGTATAAAAAAAAAAGCAAATTATTGAGTCCCGGTGTGTGTGGTTACATCATTCTTCATGCCTCGGCGCACCTACCCAATGACTAATTGCCCCCCCTTTAAACTCCACTTCATTACATTTTAAATTTATTTCATGACTTTTAATTTAAGCATTAAATCAACTCCTCTATTTGATTTTTTTTAATACGTTATTATGTTTAAAGATGACTTTCAAATAATATAATAATATTATCTTATACAGGAATATACACCACTTAAATCTCTATAAAATTAACAAATTTTAATAAAATAATTTTAAAAAAAAAAGATAAATGATTATATTTTCTTATATAAAGTGTTGAAATAATATCATTGTTTTAAAATTTATAAAATTGAAGGATCTTTTAAAAATCTTGTTCATCACTTTTATAAATTTATCTCTTGTTTTTTAATGTTAAATAATTAAAAAACATATTTTACAAAAAAGAATTGTAACAAATAAATGAATATATGTATATATATATATTATTAAAATAAAATAATTCAGGAAATTTCCTAGCCTCTCTATCTTTATATTGCTCGCCCTCACATGGTACTGTAAACCAAAACTAATAATAACTGAATAATTGTCCTTTTCATGACTTATATATATATATTTATATTCACTGAGGAAACTTGAATATTACATGGAAAATGCTTACATTTTAAATATTTATAAAAATAATAAAAAGTGTCATTTTCATAAAAATGGGGAAAAGCATATTAAGTGATCAGAAAGTATTGTGATAAAAGGAATGAATGAAAAAGGGTGTGATGTAAATTTAGTTTGGGATATATTTTGTTTATTTCTTAAAATGAAGAGTTGAGATGTCGTCTCGTATAAAAAGCGAGGATTATGACGTCATATTATTCAACACAAAGCCTCCTTTTCCTTTACTTTCACCTAAAAAGCTACTATTTTCAAGTGTAAAATGGTTTGTAATTTAACTCCAAATTAATTAATTATATATATATATATATACATATATGGTATTACTAAAATTATATCATTTTTCAAAAAATTTTAACAATAATGTTATTTTCCTTTATTTTGGTTTTTCTTCAACACTAAAAATATAAATCAAAAACTTGTAAAAGAAGTTGATTAATATTATTAAATTGAATTAAATTTTTAATTTAATTCAATTTCAAAAACTTTAATAATTCAATTTTTTTATTCTTCATGAATAATGAATAAAAATTATTATTA
The DNA here is from genome assembly GCA_948192965.1 of Dalechampia spathulata. Taxonomy (NCBI): domain Eukaryota; kingdom Viridiplantae; phylum Streptophyta; class Magnoliopsida; order Malpighiales; family Euphorbiaceae; genus Dalechampia; species Dalechampia spathulata. Next base: position 12,483 of record CANYBF012968153.1, on the reverse strand, counting down.
AATATAACATTGATAGATTGAGATTTTTAAAAATTTATAATATTATTTAACTATGATTTTTATTATTATTATTATTATTATCAATGATCATCGAATTTTTAATCATTGATGATTTATCATTATTATCATTTTAAAATTGAAACGTATATTTCTATGTATATTTATTATATATATATATATATCATATAAATATTATCATAGATAGCTACTATATATTTCATGTGATATATCCAGTAGGGAGAGTATATATATTTCATGTCATATTATTATATATATGTCTATGTTTAGAAACACATAAATTCTGTTTAGACAATAGATATTGTTTTTAAAATTATTATAAAAATAAATGAATTAAAAAATATAAAAAAAAAAAAGAAGAAGAAGATAAAAGGATGGTTAAAAGGAAAGAGATGATGGTGAAAACATTGACAAGAATTGGAAAATGGAGGAGGGAGAAAATGATGGTAGAAAAATCGAGTAAAGATTTCGTCGCTGATGATGGCACGTGGGCTATACACAAGGGTAAAAAAGTCAAAACCAATTAAATATTTTATTATTTTAAATATAAAATCAACTCCATAATTATTTTAAAACATTTCCTCATCATTCCTAAATTAAATTAAACAACTTACAAAATATATTAAATAATACTTAGACAAGAAAAATTATATTATTATATTAAAAAATTATAAGAAGTAATATATTATTTTTAGCAATAATTAGCTAAATATCATTTTTAATAAGCCTCATATAAAAATTTTACTATAAAATGATTTAATTTTTGAAAAATATTAATTTTGATTAAATATATTTTAATAATTTCAAACATATTTCTGTTTTTAAATTTTTTATTCTTTAAAAAATCTTAAAAAACATTAAACTAAAATTTTTTTTCCTCATTCATTTTTTTTCTTCTTCCTTTTATTCTTCTATTTTTCTAATTAATTTATTAGTGATTTTATAATTATTATATAATTTAATTATTTCTTTATTTTTTATGTTATTTTTCAATGTACCTATTATTATTTATGTTGTGATAAATATATGTAAATAAAATATATCATATAATACCAATATATATATTGATAAATAAATATATATTATATAATTGATAAATAAATAAATAAATATATATATATATATAATTTCACAAGTACTAATATATATCATGTTAATAAATTAGATAAAAAAATTTTATTATTTATTAATTGAATTTCACTTTTGAAAAAAAATATTATACTAAATTGATTTTTTCGATTAAATTAAAATTGATTATTATGATTTGAAGCAAGTTGTCAGGGTGAAATCTTTCAATGAAGAGGAGAGAAAGAAGAAGAAAAAAGAAAAAAATTAAAACAAAAGAAAAATAATATAATAAAAAAGTAAATGGAAGGGATAATATTATAATTGTAGGATAAGAAATGATGAAAAATAAAAATAATGAGAAAATAGAGAAGGAGGGATAATTACCAAAGCAAGATCGTAGTAGGTTAAAATTGATGGACGAAGGCCCATTATGGCGACAGCCTCCCTATGCACATGACTTCACAGCAAAATCACTCCCACTGCCCTTTCTTAGGGCATACGAAATTGTCAAAAAAAAAAAAAACATTGGCCTTTTGAGAATGACTTTTTAATTGAAAGGTTGAAATAAATGGGTGAGGTTTTTGAATGTCATTCTCATATTTATTTGTGGAGTTAAAAAAAGAAGATAAGATTTGACCTTCAAAAGTTGTATACATCCCAATAAATAAAAACTATACACTAAATGTTATTAAAATCTTGTCTTACCTTCCTAAATCTATTAATATACTTTTACCTAAAATCAAAAAATAATATGAATTGTCTGAATTTAAAATTAAATTTCGATGTTTTTTTTCATTTAAAATATAAAAATGGAAATAGTAAATAAGAGACGTTGAGATTGTGGTTCGAAGGTGGAAAATTAAAGTGTGATGGTATGTAAGAACGGAAATGGGTACGAGTGGATGAGATTCGGGCGGAGGCATTTTTATGCTTTTTTCTTTTTATTACTATTATTAATTATTTTATTCCCAATTCATCATCCATTTTATAATTAAATATATCGACATTTTAAATAGATATTTGAGAATATATTATTTATTTTAAGTTATTTATACGTTAAATATAGTATAAAATATATAGAATATATACAAATATAATATTTAAAATTTAAAATTTAAAATATAAAAGCAGATAAATATGTAATTAAAATAATTTATCTTAAAGGTGAGAATATGGATATATAAAATAATAGTGTATAATAGAGAGACCAGAAGGAGAAAGAGGAAAAGTGGGAGTGGATATAGAGTTGGAAAGGAGAGATTGAGGTGACGTCGGCCATTCACAAATTAAACCACACAGGAATCGTTGGCCTACCCTTGTTGTATACATGAACCACATCGCGAGATCTCCTACAAATTCAATGCTTATACAGTTTCAATAGGCTTAATGTTCCTGTTTTTAAATCTTTAATCAATTTATCTCGCCCAGGCTCTGCTTGTTTTGATACAATTAGAGCTAGAATTAGATTAGAATAGACGCCTTGATAAGTCCAGGTCGAGCCTTGGTTGGTTGTGACGTTGCATGCTTTATGCTTTCTTTAATAATACAAAAAGAAGGGGCGAATAGCACCCAAGCCCATGGACATCATGTAAAAAGTTTATCAAATGGCCTTGCAGAAAGGGCTTATTCACAGAAGAGTCGATTCTAGTCATCAGACGAGGGGAAAGCAACTCTCCTGCCATAACCAGTCGCTGCTGACTACCTCAAATGTGCTTCTCAGGTGGAGTGGATCCAGTGTATCAATCCGGGAAATCATATAGCAAAAAGATAATACTAAGGGGTCCAGCCTTGCATTCTTGGAAAACTGACTTCTATCCTAATGTCAACTCATCATCTCGTCCGACCTTCTTGCTTAGCATCGGATTCTGCTTCTTGTTTCTGTTGGGTCATACGTGCGATCGCATTCTTTTCTGCTTCAACTCTTTCCATTATAGCCTGTGCTTGCATGGTCTTCATCATCTCTTTCATTGACTTCTCCTCCCCGTCAAGCTGCATCTTCATTATAATCTCAGCCTCCTTGTCAATTGGTTTGAAATACTCTTCAATAGCACCCTCCTGCACATCGGAGGCACGGACATGTTATAGAATGACATAAATTCCTACCAAAATTAGTAAACAACAGCAAAATTCAGTACAATGATCAAGGCTTTGGAATTCTTTAGCAGATATTCCTAATACCATTAAAAGTCGAGCCTTGTATTATTTAAAGAGGAGGTCTAACATCCTCGTTCTAGTTGGAAGCACTTGCCCATGCATGTTCTAGTATATAAAGTACAGGACCAATAGCAACTTCAACAGTTCGGATCGCTCAATTCCCAAGCAAGTTGCAAACTAAAAACTAGGCAATCCCAATCACATGCATGACAGGCCGCTGGTCGTTGTTCAGCAAAAGCCATGCAATTGCTTTCCGGAAAACAAGAAATGTTGAAAAGATCCAAAAATGTTGGCCTTTTATTTAAATAACATTTTATAAGTTGCACTATTTGGTTTTCATGGTTCAGGATTTTATGGAGAATGAGAACGAGGATATCATATATCAAATACCAATTTACAAGAGATAAATCCTGGATAGTCATAAGTTCACCAACTTCTTTATACTTACAGTTTCTTCTAGGGTCCGGTTTAAATTCTGCATTTCTTCAACCATTCGGCGAACTTCTGCTAAGACAACTTGCTCAGGTAACTTTCTCAATGCTGCCTTTCTTTCTTGTGCCTGTACACAGGAAGAGAAAGCTTACAGACATGGAAAGTAGCTTGAAAATTCGGACACAATTCCCACAGATAAAACATATGATACCCATAGCCGTGAATATTACAAGTTGAACAAAACTATAATAAGAACAATGATAGCAGAAAGATCTACACTGCTCTAAAATCAGTTAGTCAAGTTGCAAAGATCATTAACAGATTTCAACTACTTTTCCCTTTAAAAATTCCTTATAGCCATTGAATGTTAATGGTTTACGAAGGATTTGATACAGATTTGTGACAAAGCCATTTGATTTGTTTGAAATATTTCCACTGTGTATTCTTTTGAAGCCTCAAAAGAGCTATTATGTTAGATCAAGACAAACCTTACATCAGAAACAATCGCAGTGTTTTTTTGAAAGTAACATTTTACGCAACATACTGAAAGGGCTGGCTGCAAGTGATAATAATATATAATAAAAGAAAACAGAAGTAGCACGAGAATAGGACTAAAGAAACATGCTTCATTTGGCTGAGAGTAACTTGCAGGTAAGACCAAGTGGTGCAAGAAGAAACAAAGGAAATAGAAGTGGATCAAACCAAAGTTTATATGTGGATCAAAACAAAGTTCTATTAAGATCAAGAGGAACTTTGGATTCAAAAGTAGCAACAAGCATATTAATCAGCTTTTCCTCCAAACCATTTTCCCTTTCTTTCCTTCTTAGTTGATCTAAATAATGAAAGAATGAACTACTACCGTTCTCGCTTGTTCTTTTATGCTGTTCTTTTTCTCTTATCAGTATGTAATCACTAAAGGGTCCCTCGCTATAACAAATATACTCTTAACATCAGTTCAAGAAAGTCAGGACCATTAAATTTTTTGGGAGTTCATTTTTTAACCACCAATCACAACAGGAAATTAAGGACGTCTGGAAACTTGGAAAGGATTTCTAAGTTTCCAGCAATTAAATCCTTTGACTATATCCCTGATACCAAAGCATGACCATCCACAACGGCAATACAAAAATTATCACGTATGAAAAGTTTTACTACAATTGATGATATTCAAGTAAAAGACTCAAAAAGCCAGTTACGAGAGCCATCCATTACGATGGACATAATAGGAAATCCCTCAAATTAAATATTCTCAAATTGAAGGGTAAAGGAAGCCAGGATTCTGAAGAAACCAAGAAGAGGGAGAAAACACAACATAACAATGCAGAGAACATGGCATTTCAAGAATTTATTTGACTGGTGCCACTCAATCTATAACAGTGCCTCCTCGATCTAATCCGATCAACTCAAGTTAACAAAATCTAATGATCAAACTAGTTGAAATCATAATATCAGCAAACAGTAAAATGGAAAAACACCCATCATGTCCTTAATCACATTTAGTGTACACAAAGGGGAAGGCCTATACATCCACCAACTTTTCTCATGGATTGGCGTGGTTTGTAAAGCATCTAAACACAGTCCACTCATGTTGACGTCACCACAGCATAGGGAGACAGCGTGTCAAATAGTTCAAAAGGTCAGTTTGCTAATGAATTATACCTACAAGTGAGTGAATAAAATGAAAAATCAAGTCCTCATGCCATCGCCCACAGATTTGCCTCAAAGGAAGGTGATTTCCATCTCAGCATCGATAAAAATGACAGTTAGTGTTTCAGAAACTATCTCGTTGGATCTTAAAAAGCAAAGGGTGCATGGACTGAGGAGTCTGGCGTCTTTTACAATTCCAAAACATCAATTCACTATGAAAGAAGAGCATTTACAGCAAGAAAAATCAAAAGAAAAGTTATTATCAATGCAATGCCAGCAAAGTTATCTTAGCTTAAATAATTAGCTCACCTGTATGATACGCTTCTCGAGCATCAATCTGTAATTTCGGATTCTACGTTCCTCATAACCAGAAAGAACCCTTGCGTAAAAAAGGACTTTCCTTCCAAAGTCCACTAGCTTATTCATACTAATGATTCAGCTATCAAACATCAGATGATACCAACAAATAATCTATCTGCAAAGAGGTTAGCAACATTAGAATCCCATGTTTTCAACTACCAAATAATACAACTTAACCTAAGAGAAGCCGCCACACCTCGCAAATTTCATTGAGAAGGATCATAATTTTGAAACACACCCAGAATAAAATTTCGCATAATTTTTACAGATTTGTTCCGCCCATATGTCAAGATTTGATATTTTTCTTGATTACATAACAACAAGTACTGGATGAAAGAAAGTGGAATTCGATGTTCGTACCCTAGCAAACAAACAGATTGTCTATGATCCAAAGAAGAGAAAAGAAAACAACCTCGATCCCGATGGAGGACTGAAGGAGATGCAACGGCCAGTATAGGCTTTGATGACGATTGGTAAAGAACCACAAGGCCTTGAAGAAGAACCAAGGCTGAAAGTAGCAAACGACACCGTTTCTTCCAAGCAAGAGGAAGTATTTAAAAACATGACCCGGGTCACCCGGACCTAATAAACTAAACGGGCCATTCTAACATAATTTTGGGAAATTTTCAAAAATAAAAAAATCTAAAAATGTCATTTTAGAAAACCGTAAAAAAAAACAAAGGAATTTGTAGAAACAAAATTTAATTTAAATATAACATAAATTTCAAGAATGTTTAATATAAATAAAATGCTTCTGTGAATGATGATCTTGAAGAAGTAAATGCAAAAATACAACAATCTTTGACGTAAACAAGATGCTTTCACTGGTGCGACTTACCCATTGCCATTTCTAGGTTATAACTTGATTCGATTCAGAGAGAGAAATGAGGTGAGACAGAGGACTTGGGTTAGGAAACAAAGCGAGTTGCCCCAGTAAACCTGAGATCGGAACCATAAACAAGAATCATCGAAGCATGATATTTGATCTCATCATGCAGCTTCTGATGACGAGCAACGCTCATCTTTCCGCTTGTGATGGTCTATTTGTTTGTACTGGTATTATTAATTTTTTTTCACATTTAAAACTATTATCTAATTTACGACTTCAAAATATCTTTTATATATAAAAAATAAAATATTACCATTTTATGATATTTGTATTAATTTTGAATAATTCCATTATTGATAAAAGTGAAAAAATTATCATTTATACTTTCATCTTTATTATTATTATTATTATTATTATTATTATTATTATTTATACTTTCATCTTTATTATTATAGATTTCAATATTAATAACTAATAGAATTATTATACCATAAAAACAATGAGGATAAAAAATATAAAAAATATATTTTTCAAAATAAATTCTCTAAATTATGTGAAAATCAAATAAATTTCTTATAAACCATGTTACATCAATTATTCCTCTATTATGACTTTTATACTTATTCAAAATGGTTATTTTTATTCATTATTTCATTGGAAATAAGAAGATTCTTCCTTCTTCTTTTTCTTTTATTTATTTATTTGAAAAAAACATAAAAAATCCTTATAAATTATTTAATATCTAAACTTTTTTTTGGCAATTTAATCCTTCACTTTTAATTTATCAAAGAAGTATATGAATTATTTCAATTATAATTAACGATAAGATGCTAATACCATAAGATAGATTCTACTTTCACAAAAATAAAATCTAAGAGCTACTTAGGATCATTAAAGTTTATTGCTTAATTTTTAGAACTTTTCTTGAAATGTCTATACTTTTTCAATTTTTCATATTCATTGAAATAACGAAAACTAGCAACAAAGCCTAAAGATGTTTTATTCTTGAGAAAATAGTTTTAAAACTTGCTTTATCTTAAAGTCAATTCTTTTAAGTGTTATGAAAAATATTCTATATTTTTGTTCAATGATGCTACAGTTACACTAAAAGAATTAACACGATTAAAAACAGAATTTAGTAATCCTATTATGGATCATTGTCTACTTCATGATATAAATAAAAGCAATCAGGATGAGGACAATTATTTGATATTAAATAACAATACAATAATCATAATAGTTTATAGTATCATAATTAAAGAGATAAATACAAACAACACTCGTTAATACATAACATAAATATTAAGTACAAATATAAACATAAACATACACCTTGCAATAGACCAAGTCTATTAAGCTTTTACAATAAAGGCTTCATACTATCTCATAGTTACTTCAAAAGGTTGAAGGTTCTTATATATTTTGGTTGCCCTCCTTTTCACTAGCTATAGGGATTTATAATGAATATTCCTTAAATATCCAAATCGTTTAACAACAACAAAGTTTAGGTATATGAGAGTTGAGAATTTGATCTAAAAATCAAATGATATGTTTGACAAAGGCCAAAATTCTTTCTAAGTCTCTACAATCATAATATTCATTATGATTTATAATATGTTCATTACACACGCACCTATTTCTATAAATTCTTATTTTACATTTCTAATAATCATGATATTAATAAGATATAATAAACATAATTCATTAATAAACTTTTTAATAGTAGATGGCATACAAGCAACACTTGAAAGACTCAAAGATCTTATGGAACACACTCAAGCTTTAAAGAACCATGAAACTCTATTTTGAATTTAATTCACCTCCTTTTGCTTAGTGAGCTAAAAGGTATTTATAATACAAGATAGATATCTTTGGTACGGTTTGACAACTTGAAAGTAGCTAATAATTCTGAAATGATCGATAATGGATGATGGTACATTTCAGGAATCTAATATAGACTCATGATTGATAGTGAGTAATAGATTCCCCACTTTAATCAGGAATATTAATAATACATAAACAACCAAAATGAAAAAGATATTCAACTAGTGTCTATGATCCATTATCCATCTTTTACAACATACTTATATACTTACATGCAGGGAATCTACCAAAGTAATGTACATATTATAATAATTAAAAAATAAAAATGGCCACTACTCTAGTGGAGATAAGATTCATCCTTATCTTTATTTAATTCATGATATGTGATGTGTGTCAATTTGCATGTTATTTTAAGTGTTTTAGGATGTTAATTAGTGTTAATTTTACTATGTTTTGCTATGTGTTTGTTAAGTATGAAGAGTTTGAGGAGCAAAGAACAAGAAATGAAGATTTCATGGGTATGAAAACAAGAGTCACGATCGTGACTTGCAGGAACTAAAAGGAGAAACCTACTGGAAAAAGTCACAATCGTGACATTCATTGTCATGATTGTGATAGGGGGAATTCAAGAAAGAGAAAGCTACTGGAAAAAGTCACGATCGTGACACCAAAAGTCATGATTGTGACTGCTCAATTATTTGACAGCTGGAGGCATAATTTTGTAGTATAATAAGTGGAAGAAGTGGGTTCTATGGGGAGCAAAGAGACAACCTAAATAAAGATTAATGGACAAAGGGATCTACGGTATATGGGAACAGTTATGGGTGAAGAAATTAACAAATCCAAGATGAAGCAAAGTGTTACCTCTACTCAAGGGTTAAAAGGAAGGAAGCAAGGAAGAGGAGGGGTATTCCATTCTGTAGGAGTGTTCTTCTTTCTTTTGTTTCTCTTTCATTTTTCTTGTTATTTTTGCTTAAGCCATGTGTGGCTAATTTATCTTTGTAGGAATTGAATCTTGAAATCCCTTATTAGGATAGCTTAGTGTGCTTGTCTCAATTGTTGTGAATGTTTAATTTGAGAGATTTTTATTAAGAAATGAAATCTTATGCTTTTATGATTTTAATGAAGGTTGATTCATCAATTGCTTTGAACATTCAAGTTAGGTTGGTGTGTATAAGAGATTTGCATATTCACCTAGCTCTTGTATGATTGATTAAGGGTTTCTTTAATTAAGAGAGATAGATTGAGAGAGTGATTGTGAGATTATTAAGAAATCTAGTCGATTTTACCTCGAGAGAGGAAGATTGATACTTTTGGATATCTTGGGTAGCAATAAGCACATGAAAATTATCTTAGCTTTATGATTTGGATTTCAATTCCTATGCTTCTTATTATGGCCTTTTGTCTCCTTCTTTAATACTCGACTTTGTATATGTTTGATTGTATATGATAATTTAAACCATTATTTTTGCTTAAATAAGTTAGAAATTGAGGTGTGGTGGATAAGCAAATAAATCCTTGTGGGATCGATATCGTACTATAATAACCTGTATACTTACAGTAGATTAGAGTAATCAAGTAAAACTAGCACATCATGTTTTAGATTTGATAACATTTATGTCCATTTCATACATCTTATCTTCTCTTTCTTCTATCATCATTTTCCACATTTGTGCTTCAAGGTAATGCTTCTTATTTTTGGCAACTTTCTTCTAGAGCTCGAATGTTTTAGCCTAAACATTTAGACTATGATCTTTTTCTTCTAATTTCAAGCATAGATCCCTTAAGTGTTATCAACCTATTTCAAATCATGGATCTTCAATACCTACTATATCATTGGCTCATATGGATATGAACATTCTTCCATCTTCTAAGATTGAGTAGTTTGGATTATAAATGACTTATTCCAAAACCTCTTTGAAAGCTTAAATATGAAGGGCCTTATTAATGGGCTTTTCTTCTTCATACATCCTCTACTTTATTCTTATGTTATCTTTATCATTCTTTTGAGGTTCCATTAATTTATGAATTGAGACTAGATGTAAATCTTATAACTGATATGGATACTTGAGAGTTTCAATTACCTCATATTCTAGTATTACACTAATAATTAAAAATATAACAAGTTTAAGCTTTTACTTTAACTTATTTAATGCTACTTGTATAATACTTAGTAGATTTTTTCATAGATCATCCATATTGAACTCTGAGAACTAAACCAACATCTATAATTTTAAGACTTTCTATCGCTCTTTTTACCTTTTCCTACAGACTAAGCCACATATATTATTAAAAATGGATGTATGGGTGTAAGTAGAACTTGCTTTGAATAAATATTCTACTGAATTAATTATATTATTACCAATAAAATACCTAACATCTCCAAGAAGATATTGATTCATTTTTTGTAAAAACTTTTCCCTCTTAAAAACTCTATTTAGGAATTCTTTTTCATCCTTTATATAAAGACCCTTTCAAGCTTCTTGATGTATTCAATAGTTTCTTCAATGACACCTTTAAATGGTTATAATTTATCTTAAATAGGCCTTTGTTAAGCCTTTAATACAACCAAAAATCTTTCTTTGAAAGTCCTTAATTGTTACCTGCTTATGCTATTACAACATTATCCTTTTCAAGATTCATGTCATGGTGTTTCGAATTAATTTTTAATGTAAATTCATGAAGTTTCTTAGAAGCTTCTTTAGTGAGACTAAAGGCACTCCCTTAATGAATATTTCCGTCTAGAATTTCTTTCTTAAACATTTCTTGAAAGCCTTCAAGATTTTCATCCTTAAATTAAAGGCACTCCCTTAATCTCTCGGAAGATAAATAATATTTTCTTCAAGAATTGCTTCCTTAGGCATTTCTTGAAAACCTTTGAGATTTTCATACTTAAATTCATTTTCAAAATCTCTTAGACTCAATGGTTCTTATAATTCTTGGCCAAATTCATTTTTCCATCCCAAGGGCTTAATTTCTTTTATAGGTTTATCTACATAAGGAGGTTTATAATATTTGACCTAGTAGTCAAATTTATCTAATGGTTCTCTCAGCTACCCAATTACTTCTTGTTCAAGAAAATCATCATCTAAGAAGCTTCTTCCCTATGATTCTTTAATTTCATCCTTTTGATGGTTAGATGCTAGTTCAGTTTTATTGGGACCACTTCGTATTTCATAACTATTCTTGTCACTAGAGCTTGTCTTGCTTTTTTTATTCACCATTTCACTTTATCAAGCCAATGATTTTTCCTTACATTCCCCTTTTGGAACCTAATTTGCCTCACTATTTCCATGAACCTTGTTCACTAGTTCTTTTGAACTCGTAACTACTAACTTGCTTGGATATTCTAATGATAAATATCAAACTTGCTTATAGTGTCAACAAAGATTATTTTTTAATATCTTTGATTTCTTCCCCGTCCTTCTCGAACTAGAGCTTATTCTCTTATTCTCGTCCTTTCTTGCTTGGGGGAATTTTGCTTCCTCGAATGTCTTTGTCTTTTACAGTTTTAGCATAACTTATTTTAGTAGCAGGATCCATCTACAAAATCAACAAGTTCATAAGAAAAAGAATCAACTATTACATTTTTATCAAATGGAATGTATTTAGTATCAAAATCTATAATAATTAAATAGTTCTTCCAACCTCAAGAGTTTAGTTTGCTTAATCTCTTTAAAGTTAAAATTTATGAACCTTTTAATATAGGTTAAATTTGTTTTAAGAAAAACCTTTTTAGGTATTAAAAATATATAAAAAGCTTTTATACCATTCTTTATAGCAAGAACTTATTTTTCATGAATTGAATAATTTAATTTTGCACATTTAAAAGTTCTAGACCAATACTTATAAATAGTTTATGTTTTTTACCCTTAATTTTAAGGATTGCACCCTAATTACCATATGAAGTATTTATCTCCAAGACTAACTTATCTACGTCAGAGGGTAAATTTAAACAAGATAAATTTTTCATTCTTTCTTTTACTTGTTTTACAACCTAAGTGTCTTTATCTGTCACACCCCGACCCAAACCTCAAGAGGATGCGACAAGCTCCCGTAGCATAACCGTCGCCCGCCCGTCTCAGGCAAACAACGACTATACCACAAGGGAAGCTGACCTGCTAATGCTCGTATAAGAAATCCAAAACAAC
>CANYBF012968148.1:0-26232 GCA_948192965.1 Dalechampia spathulata | reverse complement strand
TTTTGGCCCCCCTTGTTTTTTGTTTCTTTTTTCTCCAAAAAAACCACCCCCCCCCCCCCCCCCCCCCCACAAAGGGGTTAACTTGAATCTTTCCTACATCAAATCAGTATTAAAATCATCATATCCTTCAAGTTTGTAGCTGAATTTCTACAATAATCAGGGCCCAAGTTATTAATATTTTAATGTTGTGGTTGGCAAAACAAAAGTATATACAATTTTGATCATTTTACTTTGCAGAAATAGGTCATCTAACACAATACCTTGTCTTTACTTTGATTGATGCAACTGCAAAGACGTATGAAGAGTGTGTTTATTGCTAAGATGAAATTGCCTGGAGGTGCAAAAATATGGTGGTACAGCATAGTGTGACATGCAGGATCGTGGAAGCTGCATGTTATTATGTGTGAAGAGATAGAAATGAAGTTATGAAAATATTTACTGCTGTATTATTGTGGAAAAGATGCATGAAATATGTCTGTACTTCAACAGAAGGTAGCATGTCTATGCCTAGATATGTGCACAAATTCAGAGTGATGAATACTTTTAATTGTTAGCATGATATGAATTCCTCAGAGTTGAATGGTTATTTCAAACTTTATTTCAGCCATTGTTTATCAACGTCATACTATAAACAAATCCATTGGCTTGATGGAGATTTTGGTCTTTACCCTGGTGAAGGTTTAGGTGGCTAAAACTGCACAGATTAGTTAATGTTGGCAATCTTTCTTCAGGATGCTAGAATATTTGAATTTATTATATCAGCTTTTAGCTTGAAAGCATGAGGTTATCAGCCCATACGGTTTAGAGATGAACTGGTAACTGGATTTCCCTTTTTTCTCTCCCTTCTCAACTTTCCTTTGTGATTTTTAGTCAAATTAGTTGTCTTTGTCATGACTCACAATATCCGCTGGCTACCACCTCGATTCGACAAAAATTATGTGCCATGTCAGAAGAATGAAGGTTTTGGGCAGAAGCTTAGTGATCATGCCTACTTGAATAAGACATGCAAATTACTTGTGGAAAGCACGTGAAGCATATCTTCTATGGAAATTATCATTTATGAATTATTAATGCAAGATTGCCTGAATTATATTTTGCAGATTGGCTTGTCAACTGATTCTCAAGGTTAGATTGCATTCTACTGTAAAGGACCATGGGAGATAGACACTCATTCTATACATTGCAGTTCCATGACATAAACCAAGATCCGAACCACAATCAATTAGTTGCTGGACAGTCATTTGATCATACTGGTACTTTAACATATTTTTCATATATTCACTAAATAATGATTTGGCATGTTAGTATTTCTTCTATTTATTTTTCCTTATTCTTCTAGCATGATGTTTGGATCAGCACTTACATGCCTTTATTTTTTCTTAATTTAGGAAGGACAATTGCTCCAGAAAATGTTTATTTTTCTCATCCCGTGGAAAATCTTTCAAGAAGTGGATTCAACAATGTGTCTCAGCTGAACACTGGAAGAAGATTAATGGAGCAACCTCCAACAAATTTCCGGTTGGACGTTCCACAAGTTCACACTTCTTTGTCAAGACCTTCCAACCATTTCCTCCCCGACTGTCCAGCCAGTGGAAGCTTAGTTCCTGGTCAAGAGATGAATGCTGCACATTATCAATCTGGTCACTTCAATAGACATATGACCTATGAAGTTGAGAATGGTCCACCAGATGGTAATATTGACAGCGGAAGAGGACCATTAAAAAGAAAAGGCCATAGCTCTTCTGGGTCTTATGAAAGAGGTGGTACAAGTAAAGCCCGTCATGCTGGAAGTTCCTCGAATTCTTTTGAAGATCAGCAGGTGAATCCAAGTTCAGATTATATAAATTGCTCACCTGTTTGCTCGCCTGTTTCGATTGGCTTACCTCCGAATAGAGGTAGCTGCCTGTCAATTGGTGTTGAGGATTCCTCAAGGAATGTCAGAAGCAGATCTAGAATGAATTTGGGAACCAATCCAAGAACTTACTCATCAGATTTTTCTTCTCATCCTTATTGTTCAACCTCTACTTCACCAGATGATCTCGTGCCTGTTAATATTGGCAATTTAAACATGGACACAACTCCTTATGAGCGACACCATACTCCTGCTCATGGAGCATTCCAACCTTCAGGTTTATAAGAAATAATTTTCTCATGAGTATTATTTTTGACCGGAATTCTAACTTCTATGCACAACTTAAACTTGCAGCAAATAGTTTCCCGAGGCATGAAATGCATCATTACCATGGGAGGAGTGCTGCAGATGGTGAGTGCTACCAGGAATCGAACTCAAGGAGAATCCACACATCATCACCAAGATATCTTCATGGCTTCCAATCTCACTTGTTGAGAGATCATAACAGCAGTTATCCTCGAAGTGCTCGTCTTTCACACAGGAGTGCTTTAGTTCCTCCCATGCTAGGGCAAGCATCTACTTCAGAAAATGGTCAGGGACATTTTGTGGACACTAATCCTTCTCGATATCGAAGGCCATTTTATGGTGGAGGGTGGAACAGCAGTTGGAGAGAAGGAAGGTCAAATATTGCTGTTGAGAGACACCAACCACTTTCTAATGCAGTGGATCCATATGATAGAATGGGATCTGAGGTATGTGGTAGTTCGTTTACTTTTTCCGTCAGTACTGAGCTTCGTACTTGATGTAGGAGGTGAAAGTTTCCCTTTATTCTGTTTCTCATTTAATGTTTTTTCTTGGAGCATATAAGCGGACATTAAACCCTCAGCATAAAAAGATGAACTTGCAACTTTTTCAGAGGCTACCTTAATAGTTTCCCAGAGGTTTGGTGATGTTCAAAACATATCCTACCTGGGAACATTATTCTTTAGTGCTATATGTGCTTCACATTTAGTACCTGATAATGTTCATGACCCTGAAGATTTTGGCTTTGATGTTCATTATGTTAACTTGCTACGTCACTCTCATTTTAAGTTCTTTGTTTATATTACTCTGCCATCAATATGACACAGTGGATGTGTATTATATAGGCTTAGTCGGTTGAATTTCATAAGAAAAGTTGCTGTTATATACAGAAAGGAACGTACAGTAAAGATTTTTTGAATTCTGCCTATCATGTTTGAATAGAAATATTGCATCTTCCAAAATACTTGGCTGTGTTAGGTCTCTATAAAAGCATGTTTATCATTAATGTCAACCTACTTAGAGGAGAGTGGGAAGTTTAAATGAAATTTAATGAATCAGGGAATTTATTGACAAAAGTTCCTGTCATTTGGTTACTACCCTTCTTATCACTTGCTGCCAAACAAGCTTTTGATGACTTCAATTTTGACATCTCAGGAAGTTTGTTTCCATTTAAATTATATCTTCCAATTCCTATTGTTTGTAAGCCAGATGCAGATTTCTACCATGTAATTATTTTCCAGTTTAAAATGGACGTATAATTGTTCTGAAGATCACATTAAAATTTGCATCTTTGCAGGCTTCTACCATGTTTGGTCGATCACATTCGTATAGCTCCACAAATTTATTTGATCAATATAGAGAGATGAGGCTAGACATTGACAACATGAGTTATGAGGTTTGTATGCATAAGAACGACTCCTTCGAGTTTTTTATAGCCTTCATCAACATAAGGTTTTGGTCGTCACTTGCTGCAGGAACTACTTGCATTGGGAGAAAGGATAGGAAATGTGAACACGGGATTGTCTGATGGTGCGATTTTGGAATGCTTGATGGAGACAACATACCCTTCAAATGGTAATCAGGAGGAAGCATCATGTGCCATCTGCCTTGTAAGTAATTGTTGACCATCTTCTTGATATTTGATCAACTTGTATCTGACACTCTTGGCATTAAGAGGGGGGAGGGTCAGGGGCATACAAGACCCATATTTTTTTTGGCCAAACTTGTATGAGTGCTATTTCGCATTCCCTTGTCTTCAGATGGGTGTCTTTTCCAGGTTTCAAGCTCAAAAACCTGGAATTAAAAATAGCTGTGATTTAAACCAATCTTCATATTGCTGGAAACTGTGATAAACAGGAAAAGTACAAGGAAATGCACAAAGTTGGGAGAATGAAGAACTGCGGACATGATTATCATGTGGATTGCGTCAAGAAATGGCTGTCTGTGAAGAATGTCTGCCCCATCTGCAAAGCACCTGCTCTTGCTGAATAGTTCAAATGGCAACATGTAAATAAATCTGTTTAATGTTCAACTTATTTGTTACAAATGTACATGGAAACGTTTCATAAAATTAATTGATTTCAGCTCATTTTACTCAATAGCTGTACACCTGCAAGTTTATACCAGTGGTTGGTTTATATCAAGTAGTATTTGGTGATAGCAATGCATGCCCCTAGCAGCTGTTGAATATTAGTGTTCATATTTTCAAAGAAGAAAGGGAGAGTCGTTTTCCTTGTGCTTGGAAACTGGAAATTACAGGTCAAAAACGCTTTAAACGCCGCAACCACACAAAACAGAAGCCGTTTCCAACATGACTTGCTTTTTGACATAGAAAGCCCAATCTTCAATGTCCATGCAACTTGTTTGGAAATAATTTACTAAATCATACGTAATTTCCAACCAGTCAAGAGATCATGGCGACTCGATCCCCTTTCTCATTGCCTATATAACAAACAACTCTTGTTTACTGGTCAGCATCTGATTTGATTTGATTCATACATAGAATGTTTCTAATTGATGAAATTCAATTTCTATACCATAAAAGGAGCTCATTTTGTAAAAAAATCATCTAAGAAATGTGAAAATTGTGCTCTGGAATACAGATAATAAATACAAGGTGTTGCCTTTTCATAAATTCAAGAAAAAAGAAAAGAATCTGATTTCTGTGTTCCGATGTACAACAAATGTACGTATGACAAATGGCTCCAAATTTAATTCCAGGGAGCTTGGAATTACTTTCCCAGATGAGCAGACCAGACAATAAAATGGCAACTTAACAATTGGGTTGTCATGTTGAATTATGTGCAAGATTATTGCCAAACTGGATCTGTCTCTCATTCCTGAAAATGTCTAAAGCTAATAATGCCCATTTCATGTTGAGTGCGTGCAGAACCTGGACCTGGAGACAATTGCATTGAACTTGGTTCTTGAACAACTGCCAGATTTTGCTGCCTGATTATTTCATCAGGATTTCCATCCTGTTGTTCAGTTTCATCCTCTTGGAGGTTGATGTGTACAGAATTCAATGCTTCAGGATCCCAATTATCTGCATCATAGTTGGAATTTCTTGGCGAAGCTTGTAGGCTATCAGGACTCGTACGATACTTGTGTAACAGATGAACTGGTGACATGCCGTAAGTGGGGGTCGCCGTTCTGCTTGACATTGGCGTATGGGAATTTGAATGCTTGCTGTGTTTAGCGTGTTTCTTTGCTGTATGATGCCAATTCTTAAGGGCAGTTGCTACTCTGGCGTTGAAGATTGTCGGTCTCATGCTTGAACCCATCTGTAATATCATAAAGATAAACATCAGCAACAATAGCTCAAGCAACTTTTTCGTCATTTTAGATTGTCAATCATTTTTTTCCTTACCTGTGTTACCAGAGCGTAAAGAGGCAGGGTCACGTAACTGCATAGAACCTGTATGAGGACCCTGGAAAAAAAAAATCCCAGTTTAGCTTTAGTTCAAGTAAGGGAACTGATCAAGAGTAGGCAAAAGAAGAGTTTCAGGAAAGTTGTCATGTTATGCTGATGAAAAGAGTTGGGAAAAGACAACTCACCCCATTGTGACTTTGATAACAATATCTTCAGTTTTGTCATGGTAGCAAGATTTGGGACCGATTTTCCACTGAAAAATGTGAAGAAAATATAGTCAGGGTTAATGCTTGAGACCCTGAAAGGAAATGGAAATCTGTTTCAGATTCTGAAATGAATGAGTTATGTCAAGGTGCTTACCACACTCCAGGCGAAGAAAGCAAGCTGAAATGCATTCTGCAAATTGACAAGTAGAGAAGAAAATGATCAAACACCGGCGAACAAGAAGTGGCCTAGCTAACAATGCTAACATGTTCAGAATTGGAAGAAAATTAATGAAGATGAACAAGTTCTGAACGAACCTGAAAAAGGCACAAGTGAATGAGGAAAAGAATGAGACGAGGGCGTCCAAACCAGAAAAGATCATCGCCTGGTTCGACAACAGGAGCGCCCTTAACAACATCTCCTCGTTCTTGAATCCTCAGCCCCATTCGAGTAATGATCATTTGCAGTTTGGCCCCTATCACTAAAATTATCTGCAAGAAAAAAAAGAAAGAAAGAAACCCAATTTTAAGTATGAGATCCTGATGCTTGTAAACAGAACTTCAGGCACAAACATAAAGTGCTCAGTATGATATAGTGCTTACAATTAGGGGGATGAATGGCAACCATAAATAAGCATACCAACCTGCAATCAAGAAAGAATTTTCTTAGTTACTTAATCGATATGCAGTTCAAATTCCAAGGAGTCGAAAAATAAGAACTCATTTAATTGATCCAGCTAATTTAATGATACTTTATGCTCAGGACTCGAAATGGAGACCTGAGAACTTACCATGCGTGCTGGTGAGCAGCAACAGACAGGCAATAAACCAAATAACTGGAGTGATCCCAACCACTTCTTTAAAATCCTCTTCGAGTGATCTGTTAATGTATTTTTGGAAGTCAAATCTTGTCTCACTTCCGGGAGCCAAATGGGCCTGAAATCAGAGATTACTTAACATCAATCACAACTGGGATGATTCGTGCAAGATATACATATATGTTTATTGCATGTTTGACTTACCATGATAAACCCATGTCTTAGTGTCAAGTAATCAACTTTGGTAACTGATCCAAAGAACTGTCTGAAGAAACAAACCTGACATTAAAACCAAAGCAAATCAGTTATGTTTCCAATAAAGTTGTTGTAAGAAGATTTGAACTGAATCAACGAGAACTGGAAGAGAAGTGTTTCTGAAAATAACTGGGTTATGTTGTACAACTTACAATCCAAAGGAAAACTGGTGATTTACTCCATAGCTTGAGATGTCTTCTTCCAAATGATGTATCTCTAGCAAACCTAAACCTTTCTGGATCTGCAATACACAATTTGTTCAACAATAATTACACAAGATTGCTAAGGTTGTTGTTATATTGCTATTAATTATAACAATTAGCATAAAGTTTAGTATAAGATTAACTAGCTTAATTACCATTATGATATTGGTATTCAATTGTCTTCGTCTCATTCTCCCAAGACTTCCACTTCCTCATCTGAAGTTTAACAGTAATTCATATCGTTAAGAGATATGAGAGAGATTTGCTTAAACCAGGTCCATCAGTTTGAACTAGTATAATTGCATTATGTAAAATCTAAACTTCACTAACACTATATATCGATTCATACCTTAATACTGCCCAAAATGTAGGTGATTATGCAGTACAGAACATGAACAACTGCTAATACGAAGATGAAGTAGTGGAGCTGGTCAATCCCATATGCTGAAACGAATGCAACTTTATTCTGAAAGTTTGTTAAAAGAAAAGTAAGGCAGAATGAATTAATGATACCCAAAAATGGAAAACCTCAAAAACGGCAATGGAAAAAAGAGAAGTTGATGATCTTGTTCTTACACTTTCTGCACATTTATCATTTCCTGCTTTTGCTGCTAAAAATCGTCTACTACTTTCACCAGCACTGTTATACAAGAATTGGAGAAGTCTTCGACGATTATTGCCGTCATTTGCTTCTTCTGATGCGTCAGAAGTGGCCTCCTCCTGCTTCCCGCTGCAAGGATGCCAAGTAGAAGCAACGCTTTCTGATATACAAATTTCAGATATTGGACTTTGTAATGCCGTAAGAAGTAAGGATATAAATCCCATAAGCATCAGCTCTGCAAAAACACAAGTAAAAACCATGAATTCAAAGGGGTAAGCTCCAAGATTTAACTTTGACTTACTAGCTAAAAGAACTGGATTGTATATAAAACTAGTTACCCGCTTTAATCTTTTCAAGCGCTTCTACTAGAGCTGGTTTATGCATTTTCTTGAACCACTGCAAATTAAACAAGTAAAAATCAGTTTACATGCAAAACCAGAACTCGGAATTTTTGCTATAAACTAGTTAGCCATTAATTACTTTCCATTACAGTCTACCAACTAGCATGTTTATATTTCTGTTGCAGAAATGTAATAATAACATACAAGAAATAGATTTTGTTCTTGGCTCTGGTAATCCATTTTGAATACCACTAAAATCGCACTTTACAAACCAGTAATGGTGTAAAGATTCAAGATTCAAGATTATGTTCGTAAGACTTGTATTTGTTGGTATATAAACAAGAAAATACCTTTTCAATGAGATGAAGAACGTGTTCGATCAAGATTGAAATAACAATCATGACAAGGCAAACAATAGCAACAGCCCATGTGGGCGTCTCTGTTAAAGAACGCTCTTGACCATCAGTAACAGCCATGGTAGGTATTATTCTACTTCCTTATATAAACATACACACACACAGAGAGAATCTTCTTTCCCCTTTGTTTCTTCTTGATTCAAGAACAATAACTTGAAAATTTCCAGAAAACAGGCACTGGAAAAGACCGCGATGACGATGATACGAGCGTTGTTTTATTCAGAAAAAGAAATTCAAAGATCTTTACGATGCCTACAGTAAGAGAAAGAGAGGTTATTTGATGTCAAGTGGGGCTGCATATATATAAACTCACATATAGAGATACATATATGATGTAAAGACAAATATAGCATCAAGAAGATGGTGTAAAGAAGGAAGAAGCAACTCAAGCACATAGATTTTGACATTTTCAGATGAAGAAACAGACGTCTAAGCGTGTTTCAACGAAGCGCTATCCAATTTTGAATATGAACAAACAACGTAGTTTTTATCCATGCACCAAACTATATATTATATATATAATTACGTCAAAAAAAACTATATATTATATAATTATGTACCAAAAAACCCAAATATTATTATATAATTAATTAGACGACATGATTTTTTTTTTCCGTTTAAACTTATTTTTTGATATATTTTCTTAATATTCTTCTTCCTTGACTGCCATTTGTTTGTTTTTTTTTTTGTAAAAGGACCTTTCATGAAATAAGATGAATATTTGTTTAATGCCAAGTTGGATAAGAATATTAATCATCATTTTAAATGTTAATTGTATGAAATTAAGATGATAATTATCTTTGTCTAATTTTTATGATTACATTAAATTCTTTTTCTTATAACACCCCTTTTAATTAAATTTAGTCCACCATAGTAATTTTTTTTTATTTTTGTATACAATTAATCAATAAATAGCTGAATTTATATTCAAGGAAATTAAATGGTTAAATCTAACTATTTATTAGTATAAATATGAATTATTTAAAAATTAATAAATACGTATTTATTGTTCTGAATCTTAGGAATTGGTATAGGGGCATGCAAATAGTATAAAATCACGTGCCGTTTTGTAAGTATTGGACATGAAGTGCACGTGGCTCAGGCAATATTATATTAACATCATCACATTATTATCAGCGGTAGTAATCTACGTGCAATCTCATCAATTATTTGACGTAATAATTACTTTTTATTTGTAATTATTAACAGTTGTATTCAGACTAAATAGTCCAACCAATAGAATTTCAATATTTCATATAATAATAATAATAATAATAATATATATATAGAGAGAGAGGTCTTTCTTTTTGTATTTAAGTATTGAAATTATCGGTAGATTCAATTTAAAAGCTGATCTCTTTGCAGGTGTCTAACTTATCTAATCAACCCAGAAATAAATCTTGCTTCCAGATTTGATCGATAATAATAATAAAATATATTTAATTAAGTAAATAAAAATATGTGTATGTTAATATAGATTCATAGTATATAGGTAGTATTATTAAAGTGACCAAGTCATCAAGAAGTAATCAAATGGTGGACGTTTCAAATACTATCTTTCACCATTATTTTATTAAAATTTTGATGGCTAAGTACTTTGAAGGAGTCTCCCTCTCATAATATGTTTATGGATATCATCAAACTAACGGTTTTATTTTATAAAAATAACATTTTATTTGACTAAAAAAGTTTAACTCTCATTTAATTTAATTATATGCCTTTCCCAAATCATACTCTATTTCTATTTTAACAACATATTTAATATCTCAAATATTTCTTTAACTTATCCCTAATACTTTACTTAATCCTAAATTAATATATTTACTTTTAATTTTATAAAAATTAAAAAAATTATTTATTTTATTTAAAAAGGTAAATTTGAACATATTATTCATATTATATTTTTATTTTCAGTTTTTAATATGATTAAATAAGTGTCTGTTGAAAATTTAACATATTGACTACCTTATTAAAATAATGAATGGCCTATGATTTGAAATAATTAAAAATATATATATATATTTATTAATTCAAAATAATAAAAAAATTACTTATCAAAAACAATACTATTATCATATAATAGCAAAGATATAATAAGAAAATTATGATTAAATTTTCATCTCTTCTATATCTTTTTTTAAGGCAAATTGTTTTGATGAATTTTTTTATGAATTTAAGTAATCTTATTATTCTTATATAATATGTGATAGCCTATGCTAATCATAATTATATTTATCCTTAAAATTCAAATTCAAATTTTCAGTATTTATTTTGATCCTAAAAGATGGCAATTTTACATGAAATCTTGATATATATATCGAGATAAAAATCATACATTTTATTTATCTTAAATATAAAATTTTATATATATTAAAAATTAGATTAATGTTTATATAAAATATATTTAATATTCAACATAAAAATTCAAAATATTAATTTTTTTTTTACATACGTGTAATTTTAAAAAAATTTATGATAATTTGATTAAATAAAGATAAAAATGAGATGAATTGTTTGGAGTTAACGAAGGAAAGGAGATGGAAAATGATCAGGAGATTAGCCGCCTCATTGGCAAGCTAAAATTGACGCACGTGTCGATAAATGATTTGTGGTTGAGAGCAAAGAGGATTCCTCGATTGTAGGAAAGCTATAGGTTTTGTATGTTGACCTTTCAAAGTCATAGAAGCAACCCGTTGCATCTCTTATCAATCCCCAATAACTTTTCATCATTTCTGATTTCCATCTCCTAAATTAAATGCCCACGTGGAAATTCTTCCCTAATTGGGCATTTCTCCATTTAGAGGTTGACGATTATGCAATTGGCTCAAATAATTCCAACCAACTCCTTTCATGACGGAGGAATGGATAATGACCAGTTATCTTGATTCATTAAAAACTGGACAAATAAGTAAATGTCTCCTTCAATTACATGACTACTCCAATTCTAGAAGATCATATTTTCTATGAAAACCTGAGATAGAAATCCTTTTAAAAGAAACTCTATTTTAAAAATAAATATTAGATTTTTCAATTATAACAACATATTAATTGATATATTATATTATAAATTAAATTTAACAATTTTAAATTTTCAATATGTTTTAGCTGATTTCTACAACGCATTAATTGCCTTCTAGATTATGGGATTCAAGAAACCTTTCTGATTCTTTGTATTTAAAATTTGTTATTTCTGATGTTGAGATTATAATAATGACTTTTCAACTTTGAAAGTAATTTTCGAGAAAAAAAAAATGGATATTTAAGAATGAATTATATATATATCATTGAGATAATAATAAAATATAAATAACATAATCATTTATAAAAATTATTCAAAAAATATTATCAGTCAGTATTATATGGTAGTGTTTATGAAAAATAGTTTTAGAAAAATTTTTAAAAATTAAATAATTAATTCAAAACACCCTTTTGACTTGAAATAACAAAATTAAATATACTTTAAATAAATCATTACTTCTAATTCCACATAAATGCATTTTCCAAAAAAAAAAATTTGAGGAAATTGTGTGCATATGACATAAAAATTCAATGTGAAATAGACTTTTATACAAGAGTAGGTATATGAATATTTCAAAAATTTCACAAAAATATAGAAAAGTATTCCATTTTATATATTTTGCTTCCATGCCCTTCATCACACATTTCAAAAATTTTTGACCAACTTTACAATTATATTTCTTTTTTTCAACCTGTAATTATTATTATTATTATTATTTAAATAATATATATTTTTTATCCATAACAGAACCAGTGACCAGATGAACTTCAACCTCAGTTCCTTCAATAATTTTAAAAGTATAGGTATGATTTTTATAGATTAGAAAAAAATTTTATTTCTATTTTATTTCTATTTTATTATTTGTAAATTTTGATTTTTTTTGTTTATTTTAGTATTTATATGAATTTTATATTGAAACTAATAGGCATTATCAATATAAATTTTAAATATATGATAATTGATTTTTGATTTTATATATCATTTTATAAAAAATTTATAATAATTATTTTCATATTTATTAATAATAATATAATTAATGTTATTTAAATTATGAAGTTAAATTTTAATCCTTCCTTACTCAAATTTTTACCTCCATAGTTGTTGTTTCCTATGATAATATAATTAATTAATATTAAAATGTAATTTGATAATTTTTGGATATAAGTTTTAAACATTTTGCCTTAGAAAGTAAGGATAAAACCAACCCTTTGGAGAAATAAAATGGAAAATGGAAAAAATATATGACAAAAAAATATTTATCTAAATTATATACGATGATTTAATAAATATATTATATCTAAATAAATATTTTTCGAAAAACGATAGTATTTTCAGAGGAACAAGCCATCAAACAAACATAAGCACATAAGATATAAGAGAGAAGAAGCATATGAGTGACTGTGTCTGCGACCTTAAAGGCTGGGGCCGGCATTGATATGCTTTAGTAAAGCTGTTCTCTCTTGTCATATAGCCATCTCCACCTGTTTCAAAAGGCATATATACACACATTAAGATCATCATTCTATAGCCTTAGTTTCTTGCTTTTAGATACACACCAAAGCTTAAGGTCCTACCATGATTTTATTCCATTGCCAACCATCATAAAGGTGACAGAAAATAAGCTTTTGCTATTCCAAGCATCTTTCAAAATGATAAACTTTATTCATTAATTCAATACGTTAGATATTACATTCTAAAAATATTTTTGATTTTCTTTTTTTAAAAAATAAAAATGCTTTTAAAATCATAATTTTAAAAAATATATATATGTAATTTATTTTTAGGTTGATTTATTATAATTAATTCAAGTTAATTAATAATGTTACCAAAGTGAGATTTCTCATGAAGGATGTGTTAGAATAACTTACCAATAATAATCCCATCTGGGTTTGACTTTGGTCATCCTATTTTCTCCATAAGGATAATCAGTTTCAGCCCTTCTAGTATTTCTGAAAGCACAGCATCCTATTGAATAAATCCCAATAAGAAGCACAAGCATCACTACGTTAAGCACAGAAAGCTTATGCCAATCCCTTCTCACATCTTCAAGAACTCCAGCTTTGCATGAATCACACCCATAGCACAATACATTTGGTGAATTGTTCCATTTATAGCAATCTTGGTCTTGAGGCAGAGGCTCCAATGTTTCCACGTTGTAATTACATGAAGTTGGTGGCTTGCAACATCCGGACTAAGCCACACATTCATTGTATAAAATAAACATAACTAGAGATTATTACGGGAAGGAAACCATGATATGCATAATGATCGATAGATGATGAATAAAATCAATTAACGAGCAAAATCATGTGGGGAGGAGGAGATTTACCTGTATTGGAGACAAATCTTTCTCCATATAATCAAGAGGAGTCCAAGAAGTAACCTTAGCACATGTTTTAGACCCCAAAATGCACTTTCTGATCGTTCTCCAATACTCTTCATTCTTAACCCTATCTCGCAGCCAACTTGAATAATCTTCAAGCCTGTACTCTTTATAAACCCTGCCACCCACATCAACCCCACCACCTTGGCTTGTCACTGCAAATCCAAATATGGTTAAACCCATTAATGTTCCGATGAGCAGCAACATAACCACCAAGTAAACCCACAGCGCCCATGCCACATGAAAACAAGCCCCAATGAAACCTGCCAGTGATACTATCAGCACCACGAAACCCACCACCAGAAGAGGAGTTTGAAGAAAACTTTCACAGCTTGTACTACTCTTTGACATCCATAGCCCACCTCCAATGATTGGTATTGATGCTAAAAGACTAAATAAATTTAAGAAACCTATTACTGTGTTGCTAAATCTGTACATATTTCATACTTGTTTCGTTTCCCTTGAGCTTAAATTGATCTTGAAACTCTTATCTAGCTAGCTAGCTATCTTTCCCCTCACTCCCTTCTTCCATCTCTTTACTAGTTAATGACAGCCCTTTTCTTCCAAAACAGAACTTTTAAATGGGTGGGAAAAGTTGCATCGATTAGTTCTTTTGATTATTTTTGTGAGTAGGACTACGAACAAGAGCCTTGATTGCCATTGCCTACAAAGAAACCTTCTTTAAGAATGGAAAAGGCATCAAATTCACCTATAATTAATATTAATGCAACGTCAAGTCAATAATGGAATAATTTAGCTAGAGACATTTGTACGTAATTCCCATGAATGCCTTTTGAAATGGACCCTTTTTCAGCTTGCTTTTGAAGCTTTATCGGAATAATCAGATTTAAATTATTATCTTTGGTTCAGATCACAGATTATAGAATCTACATTTTATGCCTTTTATTGTTTTTTTTTTTGTTAATTCTTATCCAGAATATAGTTTCATATATCAAGTTTTAATCTCATCCATACAAAAAAAATATTATTTAAACCCGATTAAGATTCATAAATAATAAACCTGTTTAATAAAATTATCATGAAAAGATGATAAATATATGAAACCATTGAATATAAATAAGATATAAATATAATTCTATTTTATTTAAATTTATATTAAAATTATTTAAATTTTACCATCTAGAGTTGCTGCTAATATTCATATCAACTTGGTCTATTGGACAATAAAAAAAATGGAAGTGCTTTAAATGAGAATCAGATTCTGATCAATCAAAAAAAAAGAAAGCATCTTCCCATTAGTTAATTAATTAATAACCATTTTTATAAAGTCAAATTGATGTTATTCTCTTTACATGAAGCAATTTTAATAAAAGATTATAATAATTAAATAAAATATAATCATTATTCCAGTATTTAAATTGGGCATTAATAAAATAATAATAATAATATACATAGTCAAGAAGTAGAAAAATATCACCAAAAATTTACAGTAATTATTAAAATGATTCAATACAATAAAAATAATGATATAAATAGTAAAAGAAATAGATAAAAGGGTCCAATATGGCATGCAAAAGGAAAACAATGGAAAAAGAATAAAAGAAAAGAAAAGGGAATGAATGTCTAAGGCAAAAACACAGCAGGCATAGGCTGGTTGAGCAGAAATTTCTTAAAAAGAAGTAATGCAAGCTGAGGCCGTGTTAAAGGAACTTCATGCCCTGCTCCCCTTACTGTCACGTACGTCAATCCCTTGTATACTTGGCTCCATCCTCCAACCTAACCCCGAATTCCAGTTTATAAGATGATTTGAATTAGTCAATGAATAAAGAGACGCAATATAGGATTATCTGACTGAACATGGAAAACTAAAAGAGCTAGTTTTAGCTTTTTAAAAAAAAAAAAAAAATTATTTAGATGATAACAGCAAGAAGAAGAAGGCAAACCTGTTGATGCTCGTCGTACCAAGCGTACCAGTTGGTGTTGACGGGGAGGTTGAGAGCATCAATGGAGTATCGAGTGGCCGTCAGTGGCAAAATCGCATCTGCGTCGCCACTGTAACGCATATGTTTACATTATTACTCTAGGCAAACATTTCGTCTAGTTTTGCAGCTTTCAATAAAGGCTTGGTTACCTGAAGACCCATATTCTAATACCGGCGGCTATGAGTTCCTTGAAGACCGGCAACATTGACTTGGGAGAATCACTCCATTTACCTCTAACTATAGAACTGTCATAAAATCAAAATAAAGTAAACTGTCCTTATTCCCACATATTCTACCTAGTTTTACCTAAAAATACGTCATGCTCAGTTCAGTTACTGTTGTTTTTATGGACAGGTGTTAAATTGGGATAATTTGATATTCGAATCGAAGTAAATTATTCATAATTAAAAAATATATATTTTTCGATATGATTTACGAGATAAATAATAATTCTTTTCAGGGAGTGATGATCGTTAAGAAACCTGCAAGTAACCCATGGATGAGGAATACGAGTAACGTTAGCATGGAGAGCCTTTTGCACCTCATGACGATTCATGTATCTTCTTGTGTTCACCACCACACATTCATCATTTCCTCTGAATTTCCAGGGCTATATTATACACATTAAAAACACGAACAGAATTCAAATATAAATCACCAGAAATGATATGACTGTGAAAAATGAAACGACGTCGGATAATTTACCAGGGAAGAGGTTAGATTGCGTGGACGAGAAGTAACGGGCGGGCAAGGAGGAGAGTAAATACTGTAAGGATTGATAGCTCCGAATTCAGAAAAGGCTTGGTTTAAAGCATTATTACATTCATCTTTAGGGAATAGGAAAGTATCATTAGAGCATGATTTCTTAAGATCTTCGAACGTCGAATCTGAGATCAATCCATGGCTCCACCAGTACTCATGTGTCCCAACATTATCATAATAATCATCAATCAGTGGATTCCCCAACTGCCCACCATAATTATTTTTTCAGAAAAATATTCATTGATATTAAAATATCAGAAAAAAAAAAAAGAAGCATGCATGTATCACCCTTAACTACTACCACCCTAGGCATTAAATATGACAACTTCAAAATATTAAATATATTAAAAAATCAAAATTATTCTTTATTTTTATTTAAATATTAACCTCTAACAATGATTAAAATGCTGTTGTTTCTAGTCGAACTAAAATTATTTAATTAATTTTTTTAATATTTATATAACAACCTTGTATATGCCATTTAATATGAAATAAAGGGAAATATATACCCTTAAAACAATTCACAATTATTATATTAAACAATTATATTATAAGAATATTATATCTCAAGTTATTACTTAAAATAAACATGTGTATTGCATTTAAAAATAATAAATTACTGGAGTTCAGCCTTGAGTGAGTCTTAAGTATCTTAACTCGTATATTTAATTTCATATAATTAATTAAATACCTAACAAGTCAACGATACCTTCGAATTTCATATAATTAATTAGATAATTTTTATATTTTTAAAATTATCAAAATTAATTCCGTTATCTTTTTAATCGAATATTTAATTAATTACATGTTCATGTTTTCTCTATTCAAAATATTATATTTGTAATTTTAACGTATTATAAATGAAAAGGATCACAAAATGTTACGATATGGCCTAATTTTGATAACTTTGGAAATTTAAAGTTCACTTAATTAATTATATAAAAATTGAAGGTTGATTTTATAAATAGTCATAATTCATTTTTTTAAATTTAGAATGTTTCAAATTATTGAAAATGGGAGATTGTTTGATACAAAATTGAAATTAAATATTAAATATTTTGGAATGAAAATATGATTAAATTTGATCAATAAAATGTTAAGTAAAGATGAATTTAAATAATTTAAAAAATATAAAAACTCTGCATTTATATAATAAAATTCTATGTGAAAATAGAAAAATGAAGAACTAAATTACCAAGAAACCTTGAAAATTAATGACAGGATTCTTGACTCCTTTATTTCGCCGGACAATAATCTGTGATAACTCAGGGATGTAATGCCCTGAAATATATACATATATACCAATCATCCTTATAATATATATATATATATAGATATATATAATAATATTAATTAAAACAGGGGGTTTGAGAGTTGACCTGCATAGCTTTCTCCGGCGATGAAGAATGGTCTATGCTTGTACTGGGGGAACCTCTTTAACCAGTTAATGAGGAATGCATAGGCATCTTTAGCTGCAATTTTACATATTAAACATAAAATAAACAATTAAATTAAGTATAAATTGGGTGGTTTGGCAGGTAGTTAAATTATTTACCTGTTCTTTTGTCACCAACTGTATATATATCGGACGACGTATTTGAATATGAAAATCCAACTCCTGCTGGGGAATCCAGAAACAGCAAATTGGCCTCTGCATATACCAGAAACCATAATTAATTAGTTTTTGTTCGATTAAGTGAATTTTTCGATATTTAAGCTAAATAATTATGCTTACCTTTGTTCCAAGCATATGGGTTCAAATGGAGAGTTTTACCATCGGATCGTACCCGAAATGGACCTACCTCCTCCGAAGCACCATAGGCTATAGACGAGCAACCAGGCCCACCATTGAGCCATAATACAAGCGGTTTTGATTTAGGCCGAACCATCTTGGGAGCCTCGATTAACCAATAAAACAAGGCTCGACCGGCTGAATGGTCGACCGTGATATAGCCGGAGTATTGAGAGAAATACACCTTACGGGGTTGACCAGGCAGCTTGACGATCCTATCCCTTTCCTGCTCATTAAACTGGTGGTTAGAGACTAATCTTGCGGAAACAGTAGAAAGCAGAAGAGCAACAAAGCTCAAGACATAGAGGAAAGAACAAGAGCAAGAGAAGCTCTTAGTGGGTTTTCCCATAATGATATGAACTCAAGTGAGTTATGTAATCTGGGTCTTTTAGGCTCTTTTGAAGACAATGGTTTCAAGTTGATGGTTAATATACGATTAGACTAATGGTTGTAGCATTAGTTAATCCCTTTTTAGTTGTGATAGGAGTAGAACTAAAGGAATGTATGGTTTCGATTTTCAAAAGTTTGGTGCAATTTCCAATGTTATTAGTTATTATTGTTATTGTCATTTGACTTCATCTTCATGCAATCTCTACTTACTTTTGTTGAATTACATGCAAGTTTTTGGGCATAAATGAATCATTATGAAGGTTAAAACCATTAGTATATTGAAGGGTGTAAGTACCTTTCCATGTTAATCTCACCAACCAAAGAAATTTATGGGTTTCCTTCTTCACTTAAAACATCATTGAGCATCATGGCATCCTTTTTGGTTCACTCACTATTACCTAAAAGCTTCAAAGTTGAACTAGTTTAATGTTTAAGTCCCTTTCTTACACATTCACTATTGATATGTGGAAAGGCTATTGGCTTTAATAGTTATTACATAGTTTATTCTATGTTATTTATTAGTTATCTTTTAATTCTTCCTCATTCATTCAATAATAATTGTTAATATGAATCATATTTTAAAATAATTTTGAAGTATAAATATTTCACTTTATACCCAAATATTATATTTTATTAATAAATAAATTTTTATAAATCAAATTTTACCTATTTTAATTATAGAGCTTCTTGTATAATGTTTAAAAAATTATTCATCAAAAACTTAAATTATAAAATAAGATTCAAAAA
Source organism: Dalechampia spathulata (assembly GCA_948192965.1). Taxonomy (NCBI): domain Eukaryota; kingdom Viridiplantae; phylum Streptophyta; class Magnoliopsida; order Malpighiales; family Euphorbiaceae; genus Dalechampia; species Dalechampia spathulata. Next base: position 6,831 of record CANYBF012968148.1, on the reverse strand, counting down.
TTTATAAAACTTTAATAATTCTTATTACTTGAAACAATTAAACGGTAATCATGTACGTAATAGTTAAAAATTTTATTTTTACTAATTTGTTAAAAGATAATTTGTGATTAAATATTAATTTAATATAGTTTTATGAATTTTTAAAATAAAAATTGGTCAAGCTAATGGATACTTAAATGTAATTAATAAGAAAAGTTTGAAAAATAAGAGAAACATTGAGTAATTGTTTTTTCTAATTAAATGAAATTATTTTTTGTGTTAATCAAAAGTTTGGTCAAAATAAATAAAATTGTTAAAAACGTTGAATAATCAAATATCAAACATTAATTTATTTTATGAAGTAAGAATATTAGAAACTAATATTACGAAAAATAAAAATAAAAATAAAAATATGTTTATTATGTTCAAAATTATTTTAAATCATTTCACATTTCATTTTAAAAAATACCAACCATATATTTTATCCAAAAAATAAATAAAAAATACTAAAATTATATAAAAAAAACCTTATTCTACAATGTAAAATCATAAGTTCTATTATTAATATTATTATATAATAAATTACTTTAAATGTAATAATTATGTCAATGAGATAAAATATTTATCTTGTAATAATATAGTTAATATTAATTATATTTAAATTAATATAATTATAATATATAGATATAATACATACATAGTCCCACGTTTTTTTATTTTACCTTTTACACCTTAATTTTTTTCATTTTAACATATTTATTTATTTATTTATATACTTTAAATATCTAAATTTATCGTAACTTTTCAATTTACCCTATTAACTTTAGTTTTAACAATTTATACATCTTAATTTTACTTATCTTATACATTTAATTTTTATAAAAAATAATAAATTTAAAGATTAAAAATAACTAAATATAACGTGTGTATTATATACATCTTAAATGAAAAATAGATTAATAATAATAGATATTCAAAAGATATTAATAAAAAAATAAAAATATTAAAATAAAATAAATCAAAATAGAATAAATGAAATAAAATGAATACAGATAATCATTTTTAATAAACTCATTCATATAAAAAATTTTCATAATTTAATAATTATTTTATCTTAGATGAACCGGATCACGATCTGCCGCCCACTCCATAGAATATGGGATGGTTGACTTTTCTGTCGATGGAATTGATGGCGATGCATAATAGCCAATGAACATCATCCACACGTGGCAAGTGATTGAATCAAGACCGTCGGATTAAGATGGAAATGCCAGGTCAGTCGTCAACGAGGATCTCTTGGATCGGAAGATAGAAGGAGCAGTATATGAGCCTTATTTTGGGGACTTTGGCTTCCAATTCTCTCAATATTTAATATATTTTTTCACATTCATAATCATTAAATAACCACATTATTATTATTTAATTTAAAATAAATTATTTTTGCGTATATTGCAATTTAATGATTCGGAATCTTTATTTTTCTTGTTAAATTATCGAATAATTAATTTAAATATTTGTATTATGTATTATATTAATAGATTTTTTATATTTTGAAAAATACATTATAATATTCTTATATTTTGGGCATATAATAATTATTAAACTTTTTATCTAGATGACAATCCAGAAAATTAGAAATATTGATAGAAAAAAAAATCTTTTTTGATTTAAAAAATCTCTTTTAACTCTAAATACCGTAATCGTCCATTTCAATACATAAAAAATGATTCTATAAGAAATGAAATGTCATAATATTAGATTAGATTGTGTAGTGATAAAACTAAAAAAGAATACTTACCTAAAATATATTATCCTTTATTGAATGGATCATATCAGATTTTATATAATGTTAGTCAATAATTAATCAATCATAAAAATTATAATTTAATCCTTAAAATTATTAATAGGCATTTCATTTAATTTAGTTAAAATAACTATTGTAAAGTCGATATCAATATTCAATACTTTTTTAATTTTAAAAAATTAATTTAATGTATTATATGTTGTGCCTGTAACAAAATTAAACAGCACGTACATCAATACAAATAAATAAGTCACTACAGCAAAATAACTCTTAAGAATTGATGTTGCAATTCGGACATTATTAATCATTCCAAACAATCAATTACTACTTAAAACAGTATGACAAATAACAGAAAATGATTTTAAAATTGCAAACCGTTGCAATAAATATATAGCTCATGAACAATGAACTTAAAAATGGAGTGAAAATCCTGTAGAATCAACCTTCAGTGACCTTTGAAGAATGAACTGACCTGTTCTGCCATGAATAGTCTGCAACTTCTTGGACATGGAAATGGAAATGAACTTGGGAAATATTGGCAGCCCACTTGCTCCTTTTTATTGGTGTTTATGTATGTGAGTGATTTTCTATGGAATAGTATGTTTTGGTTCACCCAGGAAGAAATAGCATTAGCTAGGCATTGGCTTGTTCTCCAAGAAAGACCTGAAAAGGATGAAAGCTTGTCGTGGGCGGTGGAGTGGAACCTCATGTCCTGCTCCCATTACTGTCACGAAAGTTAGCCCTTTGTATACTTGGCTCCATCCACCGACCTGTGATGGAGATGAAGCTAAACTTATTTTGTAGTTTTTTCAAATAGAACGATTATAATTAAATTCATGTTTTTATAGTTACATAGTTAAGAGTATAAAAGCAGTTACGCTTCTTGTTTTTGAAAAAGATTATGACATGAATTACTCAGACCCTAGTGATGAAAATTTCTAGTCTTGCCATTGATCTAATAACATTCCACATCCGTCGGGTGTAAGAAAGGAAATGGGTCAAGTAGCTTAGGCCTAACTACTAACATAACTTCAGTTAACCATTTCGGACCAGTGGTTTGTATAAGAAAGTTAAACTAGATTAGTTGAATCTTGATGGTTACATCCAAATCAGTAATGGTTTAATAGAAGTGTACTTACCTTGCCATTGTCATACCAAGGATACCAGTTGGTAATAGTCGGTAGTTTCAATGCATCTATGGAATATCGGGTTGCAGTTACAGGAACCACTGCATCAGTGTCACCACTGCACATCAAAAGTTCAAGCAGAATTCACCATTAATGCACATAACAAAGACAAATAGACCGATCTTTAGCAAATTCACGATTACACTTGAGGGGGGGGGAAAGGTTAGGCATCTACCTGAACACCCATATCTTTAGACCAGCAGCAATGAGTTCTTCGTATATAGGAAGCATAGAAAGTGGAGAATCTGCCCAGTAGTTTCCAACAATATCACTGTAAAAGATTTTAAAAAAATGGTAATTTTGATCAGAAATGCTACAAGAAAACTTGAAAAAAAGGGTTAAGGTATGAAGAAAATATACACCTGCATGTTTTCCATGGATATCCGATTCCGGTTACATTTGCATGCATTGCCTTCTGAACTTCTGGGCGGTTGAAGTATACTTTAGAATACCTCTCCGTACAAGGATCATATGCTCTAGACATCCATGGCTGAGTTCAAAAATAACATAATGAGCTGGATATAAATAGATTGAGATCGGACTGAGCAATGTCAGAGGAAAAATATCAACTAAGTTTCTCCAAAGTGATAAAATTAGAAGCTCGTGTAAGTTGATTTTGAAATTGAATTATGATTAATGCTTACATAATGACCCCTTAAGTTGCGCCTAAGTGATGCTGTGTTATTGCATGGTTTCGTAAAAATGCTATAGGGATCAATGTTTCCCTGCTCCAACTCTGCAACGTAAAGAGCCTTGATGCAGTCTGCTGATGGATGGAGAGAAGAGTCAAAATTGCAAGCTAGACGCAAAGTTCGATAGGTCGAATCAGAAATTAACCCATGTGTCCACCAGTACTCAAAGGTGCCAACATAGTCATGATAATCATCAGTGACTGCATTTCCCACCTGAAAAGTGAAAAGAAAAATGGTTGTTGTGCAAGCATTGGAAACCTTAAGCATGTAAGTTCTGCATCTGATGCATTATGAAAATTCTGTTTTCTTACCAGAAATCCTTTCAAGTTTATAACAGGATTCTGAATTCCTTTGTTCTTTTGATACACAATTTGAGACAGCTGAGGAACATAATGACCTATAACCAGTGTTCAAAATTTTAATCCTAGATACCGTGACACGGTAGTTGAAGTGAAATTCATTGGATGGAGATGCTAAGTGAAAGCAAAGGAGAATGATTTATAAAGGTGAGTCATAACCTGCATAGCTTTCTCCAACGATGTAGAAATCTCCATGTTTGTACTGCGGAAACCTCTCAAACCAATTGACTAAAAATTCATAGGCATCTTCAGCTACAAATTCCCAACACCAAAATTCCAAAAATTTCTGAGGTCAAAACAAACTAAATTTGAGATAAAAATAATGAATATAATAATCTGAATCTTAGATCAGTCATCCAATCAAGCGAATATTAACCATCTAGATGCAAATTATTCAACGGCAACACAAACAAAAACAGAAAACTACCAGTTCTTTGGTCACCCATGCTGTACAAATCTGATGTTGTATTTGTATACGAAAAGCCAACACCAACTGGAGATTCCAGGAATAGCAAATTTGCCACTGCCGACAACCAAAACAAAGCATAGACATTGAAACGTTAAAAATTGTGGGAGGGATTCAACTTACAGATTAGATTGTATATTGCATTAACTATCACATACACTTATTCCAAGCATAGGGGTTGAAATAAAGAGTTTCTCCGTCAGGATTAATGCGGAACGGTCCAATTTCCTCAGCTGCTCCATAAGCAACAGAAGAGCAACCAGGACCACCATTAAGCCATAAAATAAGTGGTCTTGATTCAGGTTTACGACTAGCTGGGGACTCGATCAACCAGTAAAACAATGCCCTCCCAGCTTGTTGATTGACAGTCACATAACCTGAATACTGATTGAATTCTGTATTTGTTGGTTGACCAGGTAAATATGTGATTTTGTCTCTTTTTTGATCTTCAAGAGGAGAGGATTTACAAGAAGAGAGACATATAGATAATAGGAAAAGAATACAGAATAAAGAATGATCCATTTTAATCAAGCAAAGTAAGAAACAGAAATGACAGAATCATGCAAGCAAAACCCAAAAAGGGAATTCTAAATTTTTATACACTAACAACAAAATCCAGTAACAAGATTGCGGAAGGTTAGTGGTCAATGTGAGTATAATTAACATTAGCACTAAGCTAGTGGCCTATCAACATAAAAGAACAGACATTGGCTGCTACGCTAATACGCCGAATAAAACAATCCTAAAAATTGCTGCTTGGTCAACAAATCTCCAAGAATAAGGTACACCAATGAGAGACGCTGAAAAGACCAAAAGAATGAAAAGAAAGAAGAAAACAGAACACAAACAAGCCAAATAACACAAAAATTCTTCTGCTTTTATTGCTGAACTAATCAACGGACTACTTGAAAGAATACACTTCAGAAACCAAGAACCAGCAGAAACAATTAAAACCCAGATCCCAGAAATATCTCCCTATAACGTATATTAAAGATAGATGGACATGAAGAAGAAAGATACAGGGAAATGGGTGAATATATAGGGAAGGATTACAGGCAATTAATTCACAGTACCAAATGATTGTGATTAGTTGTGCAAGAGGTGTGAATACTAGCTTTGAATGCAATGCAAAGCAATTTGTTCTCTGTCTTCTAATGGACTATAATTATCAATGCTATAATTCTTTTTTGTATCCTCTATTTTATATCTTTTATCTGGCGTTGAATTTGTTTCTATCAGGCAATTCACCGAACAGGTTAGAGGCGCACATGGGTCTGTCCTAAACCTCCATTTTCCATTAAAAAAAAATGAAGAATAATAAAATAGAGAATGAGTGAAAAGCTTTTCCGGAATGAATCTTCAACAACTATATGCAAAATGAACAGCAATTAAAGAATAATATAATCATCAAGGCTAAACCCATAACCCCCTGACAAGAAACAAAAACCAACTCTCTGCTATTCCATAAACAAATCATTGATTAATATGATGAACTAATTTTTTAAAAAATTTATTTAAATATTAAAAGGATTAAATACTTAATACCAGTCCGATGGAGAGTTAATCGAGTGAGTGATTTAGTATCATTTTAACTGAGTAATTTATATTCATAGTTATTTAATTTATATTTTTTTATTAAAGTTTTGATTTATATCATAAAAATTCTTAAATTTTAATATTATTTTTATAAAAAATTTTTTGAATGACGTGTATATAAAAAATAAAAATAATATAATTAAATTTATCACATATAAATAATATAATAAAATAAATATTAAAGTTTAAACCTTATATATTTATCTTATTTAATTATCATATAATTATATCACCTCTCCTTATTAAAATCATAATGTATAAAATTAAATTAAACATGCACAAAAATTCTAAGCAATGAATATATTCTTTTTAATAATTTAACATATAAATTTATATTATTAAACTACTTATAAACATGATAAAAATCATTTTTAATTTTTTTTTCTAAAGATATTAAAATAGAATATTATATTATTATTATATTTACACATAAATGTTTGAAATGAATAAAATTTAAAATTTATAAGAAAATATCAATAAATAACATTATATTAAATTAAAATTTAACATATATTTTTTAAAAAAAATTACAATCACACATGACAAACATTTATAATTAAGATTCAAAAATATAATGCACAAAATATAGACATCATATAATGCACATTTATTATATCATTATCACATAATGAAATTCAAAATAACAATTCTTAGCATCCTTTTATTTTGTAATTAATTGTATAAAATTCATAATATCTATCTCATGTAGCATCCTTTTATTTTGTCCTTCAATCCTTAGCTTGTTTTT
>CANYBF012968095.1:0-10353 GCA_948192965.1 Dalechampia spathulata | reverse complement strand
GATATCCATTTTATATGAATTTTAAAGTTAAATATGTTCGAAAAGATATGATATTAAATTATAAAAATAATTATCAAATCATATTATTATTTTAAAAAAAATATAACTTTTAAATTACCTTTGTAATTATTATTTTTTTATTATCATTTTCTCAATTAAATAACATATGGGGTAAATTTTTACTGGAAAGAGTATATATTTTATTAGGTGTGGAGAGTGGTAAAGTAAATTAAATGAAGAGAAGAGAATTCGAGTAAAAGGGTAAAAAAAATAATGATGAAAAATCAGTGAAAGAGAAAAGGCAAACAATATTATCCAACACGCATAACCTTCATGGAGTGGTGTATATGCTAAGCCTGTTGTACTGTCAATTTAAATATTTAAACCCGTTGTTTTAACTTGGAAGTGCACGTTGAAAACGGGTTCGGGTTGATTACTTGCAATCCATATTTGGAGAAAGTGTTCTTTTTCTTTATCTGTTCAACAAAAAGAAAACTGCCATTTCTCATAACATCAAATCCATTTCAATAATATTAAAATACATACCGCTTCTAATTATATATATTTTTTAATTTTTATTTAACTTGAATTATTATTATTATTATTATTATTACTGGGACTGATATCCTAGAAAGAATGCAATGGGCCAAAGGGGTCTTCTCTTCGCCATATCCTTTTTCATGTTTTGCCTTTTCATGGACTGACAGGTCATAGTGACCAACACTCATGGCTTAGCCTCCAACAGATCATCATAATGGTTTAAGGATCATGTTTAGACTGTAATTGAAAGGGAATACTGAGCCATCAATTTCCTGTAAGCCTGCAATCCCAGCACAACTTTCATCAACATGATCACAATCTTTGTCCTGTTACAAAAATTGAAGCAGAAGACAAGCTGCGTATGTCAAATAATACAATCATTTTTAATTGGTTTTTTTTCCTTTGGTCGTTTATTCTCTAAACAGGGTGTACAAGTAAATAAATACAAAAACCATAAAAATTGGTATTCTCAAGTTACTGTGCTATGGAGCTCAAGTTACTGTACATGTCTGCACAAGCTATAGCAATTTCAGACATTGCCCTGAAGAGCTCCGGCAACCGAGTCTTCAGACTTGCCAGAGATTTCTCCCTTACTTGTAAGGATATCTTTTGACATGCTTCTTCTTCCTCTTCCAACTGCTGCTTCAATAGATTTACCATACCCTCCCTTTCCATCATAGCATTCTTGTGAGGGTTTTCTTCTTCTCCCTCAGGATTTAATTCATCGGGCGTTTCCCTTATGTTATGCTTATGTTTCCAGTCATCAAGCTGCCTCATTCTGCGGCCAAGATCCTTTCGTGTGGTCTCACACTTTTCCCTCATCTTCACCTCTTCTTCCTGGTGTTGCACAATGGTCTGCACAACTGCAGCGAAATTACTTATCGCACTTCTTGCAACCTCGTCCGGAAGTTTATCCAGATCATCATGCCAAGCCATGAGAAGCACATGAATTGGTGGATTCTGAACCCTTGGAGGAGAAGACACCTTTTCTTTTAAATTGCTCTCAATAGGGATTAGATTCAGCTTTAGCCAATTTTTGAGTGCTTTTATGTAATCTTTCTGATGGTCTATGAGCTTGCAAAATTGCGTATGCCAATCACGAACGACTCCATACAGCTGACAAGTACGATCGTAATGATATTCACTAGTTTCCTTGGGGGACTGAGAGATGTCCAAAGATCTCAGAGCGTATACACTCTTTGATTGGGTTTCATGGTGAAGTCGCATGGTATGCCACATTTTGGCCATCCTGAAATCAGGAGAATCATTTTATGCATGCAACAAGCAAAACTCTGGGCAAATAAATCAAAACATTACATTTATCACAAGAGCATCAGAAACGAGAAACATTTTCATAATTTAATCGTTACTTTCAACAGTTCTATAGCTGGTTCGTGGAGGGATAAATAGCTTTGGAAGGATATCCCTGCCGACATGAGCTAACGTGCTCCATCCAAGAAAAATGGGATCAATTGTTCTCAATTAAAGGTTCTTACCAGCTAACTAGAGTCAAGTGAAAGAAAGTGCACCAAACTTGTAAAAATGACAGCAGTGAAGTATTTTGCATCATATGTATTGAAAAAGTTATGCCAATCAGGTAAAAGAAAAGCTGCAAATACTCCTTTATAGCTGGAGCTTCACATGATAAACTTGCTGGCACCGATTACAGCACATGTTAAGTGAATCTAACGCATGGACATCAACGGAAAAGAATTGCAAATAACTGAAAGGCAAGCATGCCACAGCTCAAAAAAAATGAAGACAAATAAAAGAAAAATGTACTATATCACAGTATCCAACCTACAAAATTCAACTGATAGGTGGAAATCTCATACATCATCAGGCCCAAAATTCAAATAAACCACTTTAAGACAAGATTGAACAGAAAACTGTGTACCAACATTTTGATATAATGAAATCTGCCGAAGAATAAAATGCACATGGTGAACAAGAAAAGGAATCAGACATGTTCAATTGTCATTTAAGTAGATGTGCAGCTCTAAAAAGGGTATAAACACATAGTGTGTGTGTGTGTGTGTAAGCAGTGCACTAGAGTTGCCACAAGGCAGATTGGCACTTCACTATTCAAGAGTTCTAAAAGACTACCTTCATATTGCAAAAATCAAATTACAAGATAACTTCAAATATTAATAATTTCAAAGTAACTTACCCACCAACAAGCAGAACAAGTTTTGGATATAATTGTTCATCACGTAATCTATTTATCTCTGCAACTGTTGAATCCATTGATTGCATGTCTACTATATATCTTGTGTGCAGGTGGCTCACAGCTGCTTTTAATTTCTCCAATGACTCAGAGCTACTACCCCTTTTCTTCTGCCTGTTCAGCATGGCAACCTTCCTCTGATACTCGAATTTCATAATTTCACCTGCCTATACAGTAGCACCCAAATCCCATGTAAGAATCATCATGTGTTGTTTAAAGAAGTAAGAAAAACCCATGACATTGGCTCTATATATTGATATAATGAGTTCAGACAGTACCAAGGAGGAAAAGCTATTTGCAGCAAACTATTGCATGTTAAGCGATTCTAGTTCAGCTGGCAAATAAAGATTCCCAGGGACATTTTTCAATAAAAGAACACAAAACAAAACTTCCAGCTTGATCATCACAACAATTATAAAATGTAGCACATGGGAAAATAAGCACAGGAATTAAAGTGTTGATGAAAGTCTATGGAGAGCAATTAAAAGAATAGAATAATGATAGGACAAGGAAGCGGAGAAATGATGGAAACAGACCTTCACTTCATCATAAAGCTTCTTTTCCCAAGCTAACATCTTATCCAACACGGTAGCATGAGTTTCATGCTCCTCAGCATCCAAATCATCCATACCATCATCAACATTCGGTATCTCTTTAAAGGACCGATTCCATGTAATAACACGCATCACTCTTTTAGAGTGATCAATATGTCCTACAACACAAGAAGCGGAGTATGCAATGTCAAAGTCAAAATCATTGACAAAGAAAGACAAAGTGTATGCAGCATCGCAAATAAAACTAACATGCTTCATGAAAATAAGGAACGAGTCGTCTGAAGACAGTTAAAGGTACATTGCAATATCGAATCAAATAGAGGAAGAGATATTAGGACCTCGATTATCCGCAAAATTAGAATGATAATGCAACCGAGTAGCCTCCAACATCTTAGAAACTTCATGAGCACTTTCAGAAGCTTTTAAGAAATAATCATCAAGCTCTGCAAATATCTGCATCAAATTCACTGGCTTCCCGGGCCTCCTTCCTACTTCTACTCCACCACCTTTCTTGGCTCCCTTCTTCTCCATTCCTTGTGTTGGCATAGGCACTGGCACCTCCACGGCCTTCTCCACCCTATCCTCTACCACCAATGAGGGCGTTGACTGCACCTCCATACGACTTACTCTACTCACCACCTCCTCCTCCACCACCACCAACGCCGGCGTTGGCTGCACCTCCATTCGTCTTACTCTACTCACCACCTCCTCCTCCTCCACCCCCATAGCCGGCGGCTCAGCCAGACTAGGACCCGGCATGTTTTCCACGGGGGGAAAAAAAAAGTCGCCCCAATATGATCCCGGGTTAACTGGGCCCCGCATCGCATCCTCTTTCCATTGAGGAGGCGGTGGTTGTTGTTGCGGCGGCGGCGGCGGCTGTTGCGATGGTCGTGGCTGTTGCTGACCTACTTCACCACCTCTGTTATTACTTCTCTTTCTTGTCAATTTTTCTTCTTGAGCTTCCAATTCCATCTCCTCTTCCTCCATTATAGGGGGTCCCACAGGCCTGGACTCCGGCTTCTGGATCATCTCCGGCATACTGGCAGCCCGCTGCAAAGGTTGCTGATTTTGAAAACTCGGGAGAGGGGGTGGTGGGGGGAGTGTCTCGATGGAGGAAGAAGTCGCAGCGACAGCAGCGGAGGATGAAGAAGGGGGGTAAGAATGTTGATGTGAGACCTCGCCGTGAGTATAGTCACTAAGAGCGGCGCCAGTGTTTTTTAAGGAAACAGCGTAGGCGGAGTGAGCGGCGGCGAAGGCATTTCGGGCGGAGACAGCTTCTTTCATGAACAGCTTGCGATCTTTGCATCGCGAAACAGCTTCTTCGTTCTCGATCTTCGATTGAGTACATCCCATCTTTTCTTCTCTTCAATCAGCCAATTTTGTCAAGGAATTCTGCCTCAAAATCTCAATTCCGAGGTTTTGGATTTTGCTCGAAAAAGAAATCACAGACCAAAAAAAAAAAACAAGTCTTTGAAAGAGAGAGAAGTATTTGTTTGGGAAGTTAGCTTTTCTAGCCCGCAGATCAGGAAAATAATAAAATAAATAAATAAGAAGAACAGCAGACTGGCCAATGTCGTTTCCTGGGCGGTATAATGTCGTTTTTGGAGGAGGGATGGAATCTAGCAGTTACTTACCGTGGTGGTAGTTAAAATAAAAGCGCCAGGCAGTAAAAGAGCAGAGGAAGGGACAAAAGGTTTTCCACGTCACTATTTAATTAAATTTTTTATTTGAAAATTCCTCAATTTTACACCTTACGGGCCTTTGAAACCCGTAATGGAGAAGGAATATATGCCCGGCGGAATCCTCTGGTTTTTTGGTTCTAATTATATATATATGTTTTATAAAATATGATTTAATCCTTGTAATTAATTATTCCGGCATACGAGAAATTGTGTGAGAAAGCAGCATTGGCATCTAGTCTTTTTTCAATGAAAGCAAATAGTATGCACTTTCTTAATCATCTTCTCTTCGACATACCTTATTCAAAAAACAACCAATAGAAAAATTATACAAAAGACCTTAAAGCTGCTGTCAATTAAGCAGATAAAGCTTGGGTGGGGAAGTATGAAGACAGCATAGTGGGGAGCATCTCCTTGCCCATTCCGCTTGCTGCTGCTTTTCATGCTAAATCTTCTGACAAAAGTTATACGTGTATTAACAACAAACATATGAGGATGCATTTTATTTGGAACAAAATTACAAATGGTGGACTGCTGGAAAGCAATTATTCATACAATTACCCAATCCTTGTTCTGCAAGCACACACTATGGCACTACGCATCCCCCATTGCCCTTTTCATCTTCAAAACAACCTGGTAGACTTCGCCAGGATCAGCCAAAGCCTTGGATACGGTTTCCCTTTGGAGGCATCTCTTACCCCATTCCACAAGCTTCGGGCACTCCATTTCCATGCTCATGTTTCCCAGTTTCTCAAATGCGTAGAAGAAAGTGTAGAAGGGGATCAGTCCCAAATCTATGTACCCAAAGCTTTCGCCTCCGAAATATGGCTTTTTCCCGAGCTCTTGCTCCAAAATTTTGAAGCTTTCCATCAATTCTTTCTTCGATGCTTCTTTCACTTCTCCTTTTGATGCCCACAGCTTACTACCATTTGGGTAAATCTGCAATGTATCAACATTATGATGTGAGTTGGAATAATTAAATCCATCCACAACACGTACGCTTGAAAAGAATGGCAATAATGCTGACCTTCTTGTTAATGTAGTCAGCCCAAAACCTGGCATGAGCTCGTGCGTGAGGATCAGATGGCAACAACGGCGATTTATGATTCCACAACTCATCAATGTACTGGACTATAATCATCGATTCATTTATGGGTCTGCCATTATGAATCAAAGCAGGGATTTGCTTGTAAACAGGGTTCATCTCAAGAAGCAAGGCGGATTTGTTACTCAAATCTTCTTGTATCGACTCCCACTCTAATCCTTTCTCTGCTAAGGCCATTCTCACCCTAGCTGCGAATGGGCTAGTATCCAAGTCCAGTAAAACCAGCTCGTTAGTCTCACCCATGGATGATAATGAAACAAATTGCTTCAACAGATGGAGTTTTTGGTTTTTTCTTTTTGTGGGTTAATATTAATTTCTCTGCAGAATATCTGGTTTTATAGGACAACTTCATGTTCTAGGTTCTTCTTCAAGTTCGTCATTGCTAGCATCAGGGTGAAAGCAAACTCCATCAAGGAAGCGTTCGAAACTTTCGCTTATATATTGCAGAATTTTCCTCGTCAAAGAACAAATTGGTTACCATCCGATTCCATGTTGCAGGAGATTTCTCTTGTTCTTTGACTTTTCCAAGAAAATATGAGTAATTTCCTTTTCCTTATGGAAAAGTCTGCTCTTTTTGCTCTCTGTTTTTGAAGGAACACATTCAATACGACTCTAGATTAATCTGCGATACGATAATCTCTATGAATCAGATGATTTTGCAGAAACAATAATCTCGCTACATGTGATGATCGGTCTCATTTGCGTGGAAGAATGGTCGAAACTTTCTCTCCGGGCTCTTCCCCAAGCTTCACGCAATTAGGAATCCATGCACACATTTTTTTAATATATTTTATAAAACTAAGATCTTTAATATTCATATCAAAATTATGCATGCTACATAACAAAAGAACGTCAAAATCATGGAGATTGCTTCAATTCAGAGTATGAATTTTGCAGGAATCTTTTCTGATGAAAAGTTAATGCAGGAACACAATAATGAAGGACACCCATCTCCATGTTTTTCTTTACATGTCAGTTTTTCCTCCAAGACATCGCCATGCAAAGCTTGTACAGATACTTCATCACCCGAAATACAGACAGCAAGCCATTTTGTTTAAAGCTTATAGCCAGGAAAGTCCGAGTGAGGTTTACGTTTCTGAAGAAAACTGATTCGAAACGGCATTTGATTCACATGACCTTTCCACGTCCGGCTTCCTTCCACGAAACTTTATCTGCCAGAGCTCAACATCGTTTCCTCTCTCGTAATCTTTCACGTATTGTGGAATTAATGAAAGATCAAAGCGTCTGCCCACAAAACATGGGGAGGATCCATGTTCAAGTTCCTCACATTCTGCACCAGTATTATAAGCCAAAAGATTAACATACATAAGACAGAGGCGAGGGATCTGTGATTTATAATATCAGAACATACTTGCCTTCCTCTTTGAGATAACTTAGGAAGTGTGAATAGCCATTTGCCACTGCGTCAAGATCATCAATACTGAAGTTATATCGCTTTTCCAATGCCAAGTACAAAACCTACAACACAATGCATGAAAAAGGAAATATTTCAATTGCTCGTCTCTCTTTTTACTTTCGTTTATTTGGTTTGTTTCAAACAGAACTGTGTGGATCCTAATTTTGGAAACCCCAAGGGCTGATTTACATTGTGGATATATATACCTTTTCTGTACCCAGTGACATTAGCCTCTCTACGATACAGAAAAGGGCATCAGTCAAATCATCACTGTATATCACATCAGCAGCTGCAAGCAAAGAAACTCCCTGAGCTTCTTCGACTTCTACAGGTGTCCAAGAATATCTGAAAAATCGCCAACAATAAAATTTTTTATTTTGGAAAACTTTTACTCGAGAAGAGAAGGCCAGAAAGGCGGTTATGATATGCAGGGTAACCCATATCCTTTATACAGAAATTCCTTTCAAGTTCGACTGATTTTATGCTAAAAACCCAGAAAGATAGCCTAAAAATTGAACTCAGTCAACAATGTTTAGAAATTGAAAAGAGCATTCAGTCACAAGGCACAGAGAAAGTTGGAAGTAATTTGTTGAGAGAAAATCAAATAATGATTTACCTTCTGTGATTTGCAGAATTTCCTGATGAGGTAGGGGGCCATGAATTTCCCCAATCAAGTTCACGCACATGAATTGCACTTCGGTACTTTAATACTTCAGAATTAAGCTGAACATTCCTTGCACAGTTGTCAAGAATTTCGTCACCACGGTCTGTCAATAAATCAAAAGGCTTGTTTGAGTCAAACAAATTTAAGCATCTTAACCCCATCCTCACCATCAATTTGATAAGTCCAATCAAGTTATAAAATATTTCTCCAAGTAAAAAACACAAGCACAAGCATCCTGAAAGGTTTAAAAGAAAAGCAGGGAAATGGCTATGAAAGATTGCTGTTTGGTTGACATTCAGAGATACTAATGAATCATATGAAATTATCATTTGCATTTCAAAATTCGCCACTATTTTACTGAGGAAAAGATAGGAGGAAAAAACAAAGTAAACCAAGAATCCATATATATATATATATACAGTGATTCAACCTTAACCTGGAAAATGAAGGCTCAGCATATGACTTTGATAATCACATACCTGTTAGGAAAATTGTTTTAGCAACATGTGCCAGTAATATACCCACTAGCCCTGGTAAAGAGTAAAATGAAATCCTGTCATACAGTAAATACTTCAACCTTAGGCCGAGAGATTTGGATCTAGTTTACCAACATGGGAACAAGTTCTTAACATACCAGTTCCAGCACCAAGTTCAATTAAGCTAATCCCATCAAATTCAGTTGAAGTAAACATCTTATGCAAAACAAAGTCAGATAATACCAGTTCTGCCTTCCAAACCTGACAAGAAAAACAAAGTTATACATCATCATCAGGCAGGTAAGCAAAAACAACAGATGAAAGCAGCTATCACCTGTAACCCCACACTCGGAATTGATGAAGTGATATTATGATGAATCATTACACTAAAACTACGAGTTGAAAACTCTGCACATTAAAAATAAACAGTTGTCCTTAGAGCTAATTCTATTTAATGATACGAACCTGAGATAGAAAAAGAGAGTATGATTCTTGTAAGTGTATAGTAAATTCAATAATAGGTTAGAAAGCCTGGTAACAAAACAACTATGTGTAGTGCTATAATTCTAAGTGTTATAGACGAATTTAACTACCGAGTTATGAAGCACGAAACACTTATCATATAGAAAATACAATCATTAAGCTATTTAATAATTGAACAGTCGCAGCTCCTAATCCAATAAGCTCCAGAATGGAAAGCTTGATACAAATTCAAACAAGATACAAGCTTTACGTGCTTGTTTAAACTCAGAAAAAGTGACAGTAAATAAAAATGCTAAGAGAATAGATAGAAATACAACGCTAATAAATACTCACTGCGTCTAGTAACAACAAGATCGCCATCTTCATCCACATAAATCATTTGGTCATGCATATTTACTTCTTCATCTTCAAATAAATCGCTACATCTTCTACAATCAACATCTGAACAACCCACAAACAACATGTGTATATCACTATTCATTACAGACCCTTCTAATATTTCTCAATCAATCGTATAAGAAACTGAAATTTCAATGCAAAAACTTCATTTTAAAATAAACCCCACTAAACTAAACAATCATAAAAGCAGTTTAAATTTGTTCAAAAAGGAGAAAGTTCCATTCTTTACCTGGTGGAATGGAGATGGTGAAACGGGAAACGTGAGGTCCAGATAAGTTAGGAGGGCAACCAAGGTGGATTTCGCTCATCACCTGATCATTGACGCTATCATCTGAACCTGGACCACCCATCGGTTTCGAGATTTCCACCGTTCCTCTTTCTTATTTGATCGCGTTGTCTTCTTCATTTCAGCCCATAAGCCACGTACCATAGAAGCTTTGCCAGAGGTCTTCTGGAGACCCGGGCTAAGAATCAAAACGATGCGTTTTGACCTAACCGGTTAAAAGCCGAACTTCTTTCATCAAGTAATAAAAGAAAAGGTTAAAAAAAGATGAATTTTCTTATTTAATGCAAAATGTAATGATTTTAAGGACTATTGACCAAAATAATGTGATTTTAAAAATTATTTCCCGAACTAATGCGATTTCAAAAATATTTCCTGATATAATGGGACTATTGACCAAAATAATGTGATTTTAAAAATTATTTCCCGAACTAATGCGATTTCAGAAATATTTCCCGAAATAATGTGATAATTTTGATATAAAAATAAAATTGTTTTATGCAAGTGAAATCGGCAACAGTACTGC
>CANYBF012966241.1:0-12207 GCA_948192965.1 Dalechampia spathulata | reverse complement strand
CACTAGTTAAGAATGTATGAAATCCCTTGTTGAATGATTATTGATTTTCTTGTTGGGAAATTTGTAATCATTCGACGGGAGCATGTTACGCGGTCAGAAGACGTGACATACCATCACTTCAAATACTTTATTATTGTCTTTCATTTCCATTAACTTAAATAAATTCCATGTTAATTATTTTATATCATAAATTAATCATTTCATTTAATGAATTGTTTTCAATTTCATATAAAATCATCTAATACCATAATTAAGTTAACTTAATTAACTTCCTTAAAATTTATCATCTCTCAAATTAATTGACCTTTAAGGTCCATAAACATTAAATTGTCACCTTACTTAAATAATTTACACTTTAACATACTTAATAAATAAATAAATTAAACTCATATTATTATTTATTTATTAACTCATCAAATTTCTTAAAAGCATTTATTATAGTTAATCATTTAATCAAAATTAATGACCTTAATTATTTCATACCCATATATTTCTAGCATTATTCACTTAATCATTTGAACATTTATTCTTAAGCCTTACTTATTTAATATACAAGTCACATAATTTATGTTCTAAATTAAATTATCCAATTTAATCATAATAATTAAAACACTTCACTTTTTAGCTTTCATTTATTTAATAAAGTAAATCTACTAAAATAAATCATTTCACTTTTATTTAGTTAGTTAATATTTTATTCAATCATTAAAAAAAACACAAACCCTTATTTCCTATACTTCTTTATCATCTTTCATTTATTATTATTTATTTTTTTATAAATTAAATCAATAAACTTCCATAAGATTTATTATAACCTGAATTAATTAAATTTTATAAACACCAACATACTTCAATTTTTAGCCATATAATTAAACCATTTAATATATTAAAAGTCCAAAAATCATGTAAATGCCATATTCAACATCCTTTAAATTTTTAACTTCATGTTTAAGTCAATAATCATATATCATCTTAAAAATTCTAAACACATGAAATAAAAATTTTACAAATTAAAACCATTTTAAATTTTAAATGATTTAGATCTAAACATTTTAAAGTTATTTTCAATTCAGTCATGCATTAAAAATTCAACTCAACACACACAACACTCACAATCCAATATTTTCCTTTCTTCTGCTCATCTATGATTTTCAAAACATCAAAACCAAACTCAACTTAAAGATCTAACATTAGCATACTTTGGCCAAAAAAAATTTCATATACAAAATCCATCAATAAACTAAATCTAACACCTAAAAACGCATGGATCGAACAAATCTAACATTAAAACATGCTCACCTTTAAACAAACTCCTAAAAACCGAAACAAACTTGATCCTTTCTATAATTTTGCACCCGATCTACTCACCAATGTCTCTTTTATGCTTTATTCTTCAACTCATCTTCAAAGACACACACATGCTTGCTCATAAACATAAGATCCAATAAAGAAAAATGGAATCAAAAGCTTTCAAGGTTGTAGTTTTGTTTGGAAAGTACATGAAACTAGTTGATTTGGCCATGAACTTTGAAAGATGTAAGAAAAGTATTTTGGTTTTTATCATAAAGAGAAGAAACTAAAAAGATTTCAGCCAAGCCTTTACTTATACACTTAGATCTTGAAATAAACTTGAAAATCAAGATGAAATAATGAAGAATGGGTTACAATTTTTGGCTATCATATAAAGAATATTTCGATAACTTACAGAATAAGATAGAAATAAGATTGTCTTGATCAAATCTTGTAATATGCTTGTAGTTCTTGCTTAATCCTTAAAATTTGAAAGATAAACAAGAGAAGATGAAGCATATTCGGGTTTTTCTTTAAAGTTTGAAGTGAGAAAGGTGAGCTTATGATACGATTCTTATTAGAGGAAGAAGATGAAGCTTGATAATGGAAAAAGAATGGAAGAAAAATGAAGATAATTGATGGAAAAGAGGATAAGATTTCGGTTGGATAAGAAAGGAAAAGGTAAAAGGGGTGTTATGATGGATGATGAAGTGAAAACCGTGTAAAACTTTGTTTAAGTGTAGGGCGGTTCACCTAAATGCATTGTACCCTCGCCCATATAATCCTAACCCATATAATTACTCTCCAAATACATATATTATACGTATTTCATGCAACTTCCTCCAATCCTATCCTTCCGTATGTCCTTAATACCCTTAAATTACCTTAAAATACTTTATTTTATACATAATTCATATTCTCATCTTTTTCCACTAATAATTTAAATATAATTTCTTTTAACACCCACTAACACATTTTCCCATCCAACTTTCACATTTACCAGTCCCACTCACACATTCTTCCATACCAAATTAATTATATCATTTCAAAATTCCATTTATATATCCACATAATATATATATATATATATATATATATATATATATATATATTTACAATTATATTATTTATATCATTTATATTATTTTATTCAATCCTTCATATTAATATATTATTTACACCAATAATTAATTTAAATATCACTCAATACTTACATTTATACATTTTCTATACATTCAATTTATATTAACCGTATATATATATATATACATACACACACGTATGCATTTCATTAATATTAATTTATTTAATGAATTACTTAATCATAGATATATTTATAACATCATATATACTCTTAATATATTTAATTTAATCTAAAATTCTATTTGCTTACATTTTTTCATATGTACGTATCTTTTATTATACGATTACCTACACATTCATTAAATTATTCATTTCTTTATCTCATTTATTTTTAATTCATCAAATACTTATTCGTATCATTTAATATTCGAGTTCTTATATGTAAATTTAATTATTCTTATCATACATGCATGTTTATAGTTTAATATTAAAATATACATACGCTCAATTATCATCCTTATTAATCATATGTACATATGTCAATTATTATTGACATCGTATTCATCGACGTATCAAAATAATTTATGTATATTTAATTTATATCATAATCATCATTAAGATCGTATCAAAATAATGCACTTTAAAAAAAATTACTCACTTTATGTTATTTGTGCATTTAATATTTTTCAATCGTGCATGATCAAATTATCATAAGACTATATGAACATTTAATATGGCCATAAAATGAGGATGTGACATTCTAAAATAATGGTAGAACCCTAAAATCAAGAACCACGATCCTTGAACTCTTTTCCCTAAATTTGTATACAAAACTCTAAAATCAAGACATCCCAAATCATCACAAATCTGAAATTGTTGCCAATCTTTAGGCAAGTATAACAAGTAATTACTTTATGGTTGTTGTTAGTTCTCAACTCTTACTTCTTTTTCTTTTACAATTGGATTTTAAGACTTCCTAAATTATTGCAAATCTTTAGGCAAGTATAATAGATAATTACTTTATGGTTGTTGTTAGTTCTTAACCCTTACTTCCTTTTTCTTTTACAACACGATTCTAATAATCCAATTTGGACAAACGTTTTTGATTCAAATTGTAGATTTAAACTATGATGTAGATTTAATATTTTATCATGATTTTATAACTTTATATTAGTATGTATTTTTATTTAGTAGAATTTTATGATCGGTCATGTTTGAAAATTCCTTAGTTATGTGTTATTTGATTTATTTTATACAAATAGACATTTTCATAGGGATCATTTTATATTTGATTTTAAATATTTTAAATTTATTCTAAATTAATGGTTAAAAATTGAAAAATTGAACCATTTTTATGGTTAACCGGTACATGGTTAACCGTTAATAATAGTTTAAGTTTAAGTTTGATATTTAAATAAAGTTAAAATTGATGGATCTATTTTTTTGAATGCTAATGGACCAATTAACCAATCCATGAACACCTCTAGTTTCTAGTTCCGCAATTGTCATTAAGTATTAAAAGGACAAAAATTAAAAGGTCAATAATGATTACATCATAAATGTTTGTGAAAAGATAATAATAATTGAAAAGAATTATACCAACGTAATAGAATTATACAATTAAGTGATATAATTAAATGGCTAAATGGTATAATTTTACCCTTGCTTATACCAAAATGATAAAGTTGTTCATTACTTTATACCATTGAAAAACAATTAAGGAAAGTTTTACATCTTATGGTATAGATTATACCATATGGACAATATTCTTAACAAATTCTTTGTTATCCAAAAAAATTATAACATACATATTTTACTCAAATTACTTAAAATAGAACATTAGTAATATAAATTAAATTTGTTAATATCAAAATGTGAGATTGACTATTAGATTCAACAATTCTAATTTGCATAAATATTTCTTTTAGTTTTTATTTATATCAAAATAGAATTATTTTTAATTAATTACTATAATATAATAAATAAATTTATATTAATTAATTTATTATTTTAATTAATTAAATAATATTTAATAATTAGATCATTAATTAATTTAATAAATCTAAATTTATTTTTACTTGAATTGAAAAGGTCTAAATAATTTAATCAATTATTCCAGATGTCAGTGCAATACCAAAGATGTGATATGGTGGACTACTTTATAGGTAAATTTGATATATAATAAAAAAGATGGTTATTTAACCTTGGGGACAAAAGACTTAATACAATATAAATATAACAAGAAACAAGGAGAGACAAAACAACCCAAACATCATCAAGAACCACTTGATTGAAATTTACTTCAATATTATTAGATTAAATAATTTATTTTTAAATTTTCAAGTTTTCAGTATCTCTTTATTCACTAGTAAATATCAATATTTTTCTTTATTTCTTGATTAATTCAAGCAAATACAAGATTTAAGTCAGTTGAAATGTGATATTTTATAAAATCTTACAACTCAATTGAGCTCTTAATGAAAAATCAATCGTGACAAATTATAAATTTAATGAAATTTAATAAATAAAAATGAAATTAAATAAATTATATATTTAACTTTTAAAATAGATATTTAAAATAAATAATAAATAAAAGTAAATTATATAGATATGATAAATTTAAGATAAAACATGATAATTGTGATAGTTAAAGTTTTTACTAACACCAAACTAATGACATTTAATACAAAATTAATAACATTTTATTGAAACTTAGTAGATCATTAATGTTGTATTAATGAATGGTAAGTATAATATCAAATTTAAAATTTAAATATTATTTTCTTTGTCGTAAGCATATTTTTTTAATTTTATAAGAATTAAGAAAATATTAATTATTTTAGTTGAAAAAATAATTAACAGCTTTATCAATAAAAGTATAATAGAAATTTAATATATTAAATATCTAATAACTATATTTTGAACCTATATTTTCCCCTTATTATAATGTTCTTTTAAGCATAACCTTCATGCTTTTACCTTCAAATATAAGCCTATTCAAATGAAAATCATGCGTTTTCCATCCTTCCATGCATTATATTCATATTGTTGCATAACTAGTACAATTTCATGTATTTATCATACATCTTGCATATATATGTGTTATTTTAGCTTTTAACATAGAATCATGTATGCCAATCATCATTAACTTATAATTTATTCATGTTTGGCTTTATGATACATGTTTTATAGGGGTAGATAGTCATTTCATGCATAAAATCATTAGTTTTAGGTGTAACAAGTCATGTTTTAGGCATCATGACTCATGTTTATCATGCTAAAATAAGCAATTTTCATGTATTAGGTCTCATGACTTATGTTTAAAGGAACATGAGTCATGTTCATCATGTTAAGCATTAGATTGCATGTAGCTAAGCCTCATATGACTCATGTTCAAGGGAACATGAGTTATGTTCCTTGCATTTTGCCTTAGAACCATCCCTTGAATATCTACGAGCTTCTTATGAGTTGTGTCTTGCTTAACATGACTCGTGTTCAAGGGAACATCAATTGTGTTCCTTGTGTTTTACCTTTGAACTATCCCTTAAATGCCCATGAGCTTCCCATAAGTTATGTCTTACTTAACATGACTCATGTTGCACATTTACATCATATTTCTCTAGTATTTTCTCCTCCTTTTCTAAGCCATTTGATCATAATTTGTAGGGTCATGGTGCATTCTAGGATTTAACCTATTTCTATACAATTTTAGAAAGGATATAGAAGATAGAATGTGAGGGGGGGGGGAGGGGTACCAACCATTAGATAATAACTTTATTTAGGGTTAATGAAATGGGGGAGAGAATCAAACATATTATATGTATTGATTTTAATTTCTAATCTCCTCTTCTAGATTTCTCATTTTTGTTATAGTTCTTTATTAAGACATTAAGAAGGCATCAGTTAGAAGGGAAAACAGAAGAAGTTGAAGTGAAGGATTCACCAGTAGGATTGTCCAAGCCACTTCCTATTTCATCTCCTTCTATTTAGTTTGAACATTTATTATGGTTGTAATTTCTTTATTTTTTATGCTCTTTTGCTTAATTCCAGCCTTAGTTATGGATTGACATTAGTATGAGGGATTAGATGATGTTTTAAACAGATTTATTTCCTTTTTATTAGTAGTTCATTTACTTTTTTATGTTCTCAAGTTATGATTCATGTCAATGATGTTTAATTGTTAAAACGAACCCTCTTAACATGCAATATTTAATTATTTTTGTTAATCACTTTGAAAGAAGGATTTGCTTAACTAAATGAACTTAAGAACACCATTAGGTTAACTACCTAGACGTAAGAGTTAATTAAAATAAAGGCTTAATGTATGGTATATAAAATCAATCACTAAAACTAACCTGATAGTCATAAAAGTAGGGTATTAGCTGAACTTTAGTAGGTAAAATACTCTTTTGAAATAAAGAACTTTACATTTAAACATTGCTTTAAAGTTGATAAACTTGCTTATTAATGGATTGTTTTATCTTTATTTGTCACATCCCTCATGGTGTAACATGCTCACGTAGAATAGTTAACAGTCTTTGAATATATGAAAACTATTAATTATTCTACAAGGGATGCATAAAAATATTTTTCTTTTAAAATTTTGAAATACACATATACTTAATAAACATCAATGCAATTAATTACTGTCTTAAACTCATATACATAGTTGTATAATTATATAACTCAGGAGTACTTGACATTTTTGAAACTTTAGCATATAAATAATCCCATTGATTTAGTGCCTTTGGATTCGTATGCTTCTTTGTAAACTTTTAACCTGTGTTTATCAAATGGAAAACGTGAGTATTTCACTCAATGGTGCTATATAATAAATGCATAATAACAATATCATAAGCATGCCTCATGATTTAAATATCTTTTATCTATAAACATATCATACATTAAATTCTATATAAGACATGTTGATGAACATCTTATGTTAATTCTTACTCAATTATTTGCTATACAATCATATAAAAATACAAAATATCTTAGTCATGAGTATTCTTTACAAAAATCACCATAATATAGCATGAAAATGCCCCCTTAACTCATTAACAATAAAAACTATTTGTAAACACTCAATAATAGTTCAAATATCATGGAACACTATTTCGCATACTAATAACATCACCTACCTTCCATTAAGGTTTGTAGATAATACTTATTTCATGGTATGTAAGTCTTCAATGTCACTTTAATCAATTAAATAAAATAGCAACCATAATTATTCATAATACTTAACCATAATCAGCATAATTATCTGTAACAAGATAATACCAATGTAATATAACATTAAATGAAATCATAGTAACACTTTTGTATCACATTCTATAATCATAGTGAACCTTTGTCAAATAGCATTAAGAACATTAACTACCTATTTCTATATAATTCCATATTACATTCACAATGGTCTGTTATCATGGATCAATAATAATTGATAACTATATCATATAAGATCAATAATAATCATTCTTTATGTAAATCATAACACAATTTCATCTCTACAATGAATAGTTCATAGTATGCACTCATATCGTGCCTTAGCTTTCACTTTGCCTTTACTTTTTTAATATAACATAGAAAGTTATGGAAACATGAATATAAATACTATAAATAGTCATATGTGACTTTCTCTATGTATATTACTGTATATAAGCCATCATGTCTCTGTAAATATCAATATATGTACACTTGTAATGCACCTATAATAATATTATCTTTCATTTCATTGTAATTGAGGAATAATGCATGTCTGTGTGTATGTAATTAGGCCATGCATTCTCCCTTTGATTTTCTTATAACATTTCCTTTCATTTTTGTATGATTGTGCCCAATCTTGTACTAGGTCCTATATGTACCGGTACTCATCTCCCGTAGAAGGGTAATATAATTGTATGGTTAAGTGAACCCATATTTCTTTCCATATAGCAATATTACTGTATGATTCCATTAAGTGAATCTGTTTCCTCTATGACCCAGTACACTTTCATAGCATATAGCTCTGTATCATTTCTCTCTTTTCCCACCTTATATCCTCTATATGACATGTCATAAATATGAATACGTATGTAAATGATTCATGATGTGATACGTATGCATTAAGCTTAATGTCATGATGAATATGGAAATTAATAAAGTATAATATCAATCTTCCACCATAAATCATTATTCATAATTTATATCAATTAATATTTCATGAATAAAGAAAATAAATATCATATAACATCTCTGTACCTATGATAATTCACCTGCCAACCTCATTTAATATATTGGAATATCATAAAATATAAACTATATACTTTGGTATTCATTTTCAATATAACAACTACTATTTAAAATCATGACTTATGTATTATCATGGAATAATATCCGTTATGCCATAAATTTTCAATAATGCATAAAACATCATTATAAGAGAACATTCATAATTCATTTCCTATATAAACTCATCAAAAGGTATTCTAAGTATGGTAAATAAATAAATAAATAACTATATTGTACTTATGTACACCTTTCCACTATTGATCAAGTTATCGATCATAGAAATCTTAGATAGCACAAACCTTTTTAAACAATTAGTAGTCACTATCACTGTTCCTCCGTTGAGTCTGTGACAAATTTCATTATTCTATTAATTAGTAAAGCCATTTACATTTTGCATAAATTTTCTCACCATAAGGAATTCATACATATCCATTTCATATAGTTATATTTCAATTTCTAGTCATGATAGTGATATTTGCAAATTTTCATATCGTAACATTACATTCATCATAAGTAGTAATTCTATATGTTTTTCGGCCTATTAAGCATCTTGAACAAATTACTATTCATAATGAATATTTAATCATCATTGAATCATATTTGAATAAGTCATAACTAATTACCCTTATTTATATCATTACACACCCATGCATTCAAGTATAGATGCATGTACAAGTCATACATGTAATTCGACCATTCTTAATATCCTAGTCATTTTTGCATTCATTAAGTATACTTAAATACCAGTGAACTCCATTTGATAACATAATAGACCATTAACCTTATTCATGTCTTAACACCTCCACATATTCAAGTACATACACCCATTTAATTCATATATAGGCATTTTAGCATATAGGTCATGTATCTTGATCAATTCAACATGTAAGGAACATTAATCAATCATGACTCAAACATAAGACATGTGTATAATAATGAATAATGAGGTTTAGATATGAATAGCTTTAAGTTTGGAAGCTTGGCACATGCATTCATTAAGTTGCCAAACATACAAGGCATGTTATTATTCATTTGGTAAGGTGTACTATTCATTTGGTATGTTACCTTATTTATTTGGTCATTTTCTTTCATGAAATCTTCATGTTTTTACCTTACTTGTTCATGCCTTTATATGACCTTATAGGACAAGTTATGAACTATGAAGGAAATTCACATTTATGCCATCATCTAATGCATGAATCAAAGTATTAATCCATGCGAACAAAGTATCAAAACACAAACATTTAAGGTATGCAACTCAAACTTGTGAAAATCAGAAAATGCAAATATTATTTTTGCACATACTTGGACTAAATGAATTTTTAAGCTATCCTCTTGGCCTTTAATATAAATAAGCCATATACCATTAGAAACTAGATGCATTAAGCTTTCTTTCACACTATAGCATGCAAATTATGTCATCCTTTAAGGCTTCCAAAAGTAAAAAGGCCGCATGCCTTATATATTATGCCAAATGCACTAGTTTTATTACTATTCATGTACCCCCATGAATAGTATCCAAATTTTGATAGCCTAAATGAAATTGGAATTAATAATACTTTAAACTTTTGGAAGCTAGACTTAATAAGCTTTAATTTGATATATTACACAAAATTGTTGGATAACATTAAGGCCTTCAAAAGTGAATTTTATGCAAGGTCAAAAATTCTATCTGAGACCAAATCTGATTTTGCATACATTGGTATTCCTTGATCCATTTAGCATATAAACCACCTTAAAATCTATCATACTAAATATACACATGCATATACTTGTTACACATATATTTAAGTTTTAATGGCTAACAACCATGTCACGCCTTTCTACTGTGTAACATGCTCCCGTAGTATGATTACCAATTCACTATTCTAGAAAATCAATAATCATCCTACAAAGGATACATTACTTAACTTGTTAAAATGCAGTATTTTATTTTATTTTATTTTTAAATATGCTTAACAATCCATACCTTTTTCAAACATTATTTGCATACTCATATTACTTATATCATTTATGCATTGTTGTATTGTTTTCATAAACCACACCCATCAATATTTATTTTATACTATTATTATTTTTATTACTACTACCAAAGTACCAAATAGTATAAGAAGCATGAATGTTGCTGAATAAAAGTCTGATGTATAGTCCCAGTTCTTTACCAATAACTTTATTTGATTAACCTGCTGCTGACTTTACTACTTCTCTTGCTCCCTGATCTCACTAGTTCTTATGTTCATCAATTGACAAACGCTGAGTATCAAACTCAATGGTGCTATTATAACATGTAACATAAGCAACATCATAATCATATGCAATCATAATTCAATTTAACAATATGTAAATCATATGATATTATAATAGCAAAGAAATCATCATTTCAATTAATCATAATGCATTTGCATATATACCATTCAAATATATCATATGCCATTAATTGTATGCCATTATCATTATTTAACATTTTTGCTATTACCTATGACTATTTGTGGCATCCGAGGCCAACGAGGACGAGGAGTGAACGCTAGTGCTAGAAAGAGCATGGACAAGGAGTGGCTCCTAACAGGCTTCTAAGCAGAGGGGCACATGAATGAACTGATCCCATACCCGAAGAAAAGGGATCCTAAGACTGTGTAAGGATGGGGTTGCATAGTTGAGTGATTTCAAGATTGTGCAAGTATGCAATCAAGAATAGCTTAAGTGATTAAATATTTACTATCTATACCAATAAGGTGCACTTACCTTTTCGGTGCTCATTCCATAAGAACTCCACAGTTAAGCGTGCTTGGCTTGGAGGAATTATAGGATGGGTGACCTTCTAGGAATTTTTCTCAGGAAGCATGTGAGTGAGGACAAAGCATGCTGGAAGGGTCTCGTGTTGGTTTATAGAGGTAGTCGTCTAATCAGGCTGTTACACTATCATTTCAGTATCATCTTTTATTCATAATCATTTTCAGTATCATCATTTTCAATGTCATCATCATCTCAGTATATCATATCATCATAATTTTTTATCAATTGATATTAATGATATGTCATGTATACTTACTCTATATGATACTGTAATCATCATCGTATATGCACATGTAGTTCTTTCATCATTCCATTCATTATATTTCCATCATGTATAATGTTTCAGTATCATCATTTTCAATATCATCATCATCTCAGTATATCATATCATCATAATTTTTTATCAACTGATATTAATGATATGTCATGTATACTTACTCTATATGATATTGTAATTATCATCGTATATGCACATGTAGTTCTTTCATCATTCCATTCATTATATTTCCATCATGTATAATTATAATGATTGTTTATTGAGAATGCATTCATGTTATGCATTCTCCCTCTTATTTTCCTATATCATTTCATTTCATTTCATATCATTTATCCTTTCATATTCTGGGCCATTTCATATATGTGCATTGTCACGTCTTTTGGTTGCGTAACATGCTCCCGAAGAATGATTATAAATTTTCTAAAATAAAAATTCATAATCATCCAACAAAGGATGCCTAACATTTTTTTTATATATAATAAATACTCGTT
>CANYBF012964885.1:0-11604 GCA_948192965.1 Dalechampia spathulata | reverse complement strand
AAAGGTTAAGTAATAAGTTAAGTAAATTTGATGATTTAAGGTTCAATTTCATGTTAAGTGTATATGAATTAAGAATTATGAAATAAGTGATTAAGTTAAAGTATGATTAAAGGATTTAACTTCTTAATTGAGATGAAATGGAATTTTTATAAGATAATAAGAAAAGTATATACATATTAAGGAAAGGTGGACTTAAGATATGATTTTTCAATGTTTAAATGGACTTATATTAAAGAATTTGGTCATTTTAAGTTTAAGGATCAATTTGATCATTAAAATAAGAATATAAAGTATTTAAAAAAAAGTTTTATGAAGTGATTAAATAATGTTATAGTAAAGGTAATTTATGAATGCATTTTCAAATAAAAAAGGGATCTTAATTGAAGTATATGTCTATGATATATGTGAGGACTTAAATGAGTAATGGATTAAGCCTATTAAGTGTTAATAAGAAGATTTATAAGTTGAATAATTAATGATTTATGAATTAAGAATATTAAATGATTGTTAGAAGTAAGATAAAATGAGTAATGGATAGTATAAAATAAGAAATTTTAAAGATAATCTGATGATAAAGAGATAAGTAAAAGAGAAGATTAAATAATATGATTATTACTTGAGAATTATATTAAGGATATTTTGCTTAATAAGTTAAAGGATAAATAGTTTATAAACTGATTGTGAAATATAAAGTGTAAACTAATTGATTATGTTTAAGTATTGGATAATGAATAGGTAAAGGTATGTAGTGTAAGAAGGATGACAGTAAAGAAATTGATATTACAATAAGAAATATTTTGAATTATAAGATTAAATTATTATGTAGTAAGATAAGAATATATGATGAGTTGTTGAAAAGTAATTGTATTAATGAGAAGCAAACTGATGTTTATGCAAACTAGATGTGTGATTAAGTATATTTAAGACATTAGAATATTTAAATAAGTTACTGATTAATTATTGAATGTATTAAGGACAATGTTTCTTAAGTAAAAAATAAACAGTAAGATAGTAAATCTCAGATAAGTAATATTGTGAAACAATAATGACAGAGTTTAAGATATCATTGAATTAAGTGGGTAACAGAATTTAATTATGAATAACGGTTACTGAAAATAAATTTAAATATTGGTTAAATAATTAAAAATATTAACTCTATATTTGACAGTAACTATTCTTAGCAGAATATAGACATGATTAATATTTAGAATCTGATAAGATATAATATTAAATGATTAGTAATAAGATGATGACAATTTAATATATTAATAGCAACATAATAATTGTTAACTATTGAGATATTAAATCATTAATTAATAGCAGTATGAAAGGGGTGAGATAGTCAGATAGTATATAATGATAAAATATTACTGATTATGATAACTGTCTAAGTAATAAATATTATAATATTACTATTTAATCAAATTAATTATGTAATTAAATCAGAAATAAAATAAGGATATAATCATATAAGATGTTACTGTTTAGACTAAATAACAGAAATGTTTTATGATGGGATTTATTAAGGACTTTAATAAATCTAAATGGTCATAAGACTATGATGATATAAGCTAATTATTGTTATAAAGTGGTTATATGATATGTTAATGAAGGTTAAATAAGTACAGTTTTCAGTGGTATTATATTATTATTAAGTAGATATTAAATTTGTTAAAATTGAAATTATATGATAATTAATGTAGATAAATGAAATAGTAGATACAATTGTAAATATTTTTATGATTTCATAAATATTGTTATAATGTGAAGAATGATTATCACTGATATATGATTGGTTAATACAGTGGTATATAATTATAAATATTATTAATGATGAAATGAAATATATTTTTAAAAGATGAATATTGAATTGTGAATTAGGTAATACAAGGGATAGTCCTCATGTACCACCAAAGGATTTAAACAAGGAAAATGATATTACAGGTTTGTGCTAGTTTAATTGGAAGTCCTAGATCATTTAATGGTCAAAGGGGCAATGGTATGGTAATGCAATAGCATTACATAATTAATTATAATATTAATTAATTATTCATTAATCATGTCATATACATAATGCATTAAGCATGAACATGGCACAGTATGACATGGAGAAATAAGGAAGGAGGAAAATCAATAAATATAAGAAAAATGTTAAATGAGAAATAATGGGAATATGATATATTTCTTATGGGAATTAAACAAAAAGGAAAATGATATGGAAAGCAACAAAATAAAAGAGAAAGATAATGAATGACAAATGGGTTCTGATTTATTGAACCATAAGTTAAATTATAATATAAAGACCCGATACATATGCATATAAATGAAATGGTCAAATGTTTAAAGGACAGATATGAGGGAGAATGCATAACATAAATGCATTCTCATAAAACTACATTGTTCATGAATAAATGATGATGATGTAATAAACGGTATATAATTATACATATATAAGCACATCTTGCTAATGTTTACAAAAAAATATATATACCATGATATTCATGTTTACTATTGAATTAATATATTAATGATAACATTTGATTTAATGGTGATAATATATATACATGATGATAACATGTTATGTTATTATGATAATGTTGACTTTAAATGATGACGTGAAATGCCATAATGATAATGGTAATTAAATAATGATTAAATGATTTATCAAGATATTTGATGATATAATATACCAAGGTGAGATTAATTAGAATATGAATTTGGTGTTATAGTAAATATGCATGAGATATTAATTATGGTAAAAATCATGAATAATGTTGGAGATGATTATTAATGATAATGGTAAATAATTAATGACAACATGATATTATGTTTGAAATATTCCATGATGTTTTGGGAATTTATTGATATGGTGATTATTTTTGTATATGGAAATAAAAGAAATATTGTGGTATTTGATTATTATGATATTTAAAATTTATGCTATACTAGCACCACTAAGTTTTATACTCAGTGTTTGTCAATTAATAAACGTAGGAACAATCAAAGCCGAGGAACAAGAACGTTAGTGGCAGCAGCTGGACAATTCAACTAAGCTTATTGGTAAATGGTTTGGTTTGACTTTCATCGGACTTCTATTCCACTATAATCGTGCAACTTCTAAATAAAATACTTGGTAGTAATTAAAACTATGACTAATGGTATTTGACAGTATTATTAATTATGTTGGTAATGATTTATGACAATCTTTATATATGTAAAACAATGATGTGTGTATAATAATAACTTAAATATGATGATGCTTTAAATTATGATAGTATGATAATGGATCAAATATAATTGAGGGATCGTATGCATGATTATATATATATATATATATAATGTTTGCATTTAATCATAAATGTATGGAATCCTTTGTAAGATGATTATTGATTTTCTTAATAAGAAATTAATAATAATGCTACGGGAGCATATTATGTAGCCAAAAGACGTGACACATATGATGAACTTATTGGCTCGCTACTTACATATGAGATTATTCTTAATAAAAAGAAGTAACAAAATAAAGATAAGAAGAAAAAGATCATTGTACGTAAAGTTTTATCAAGTGAGGAAGGTTAAGTGATGACAATGATGATGTTGTCAAAACAAAAGAAGTAAGAAGAAGTTTTAGTTGAAAGATGAACTACACTTAAAGTAGGAACAACAAGAAGTTATATGCCAAGAATGTAATGAGCCTTGACATATCAAGCCAAAATGTCCAAAATTGTAGCCACATAGAGTGAAAGTGATAACTCAAGTTCAGAATCTAAATTCAACCAAGAAGTAGTAAACATATGTTTTATGGTAAAAAGTGATAGTGAAAGTGAAAGTGAAGATGATCAACAAGAGGTAAATCAATCTTACCATGATCTTAAAAAATGTTTTGAAGAATTATTTTCTAAATTTTCAAAATTAGGTAAAAACTATTATGGTTTGATATGATTTTTTTAAATCTATTCAAGAAGAATACTTTGTTTTGATAATCAAGAAAGAAAGATAAGAATTTGAAATTAGTAAGTTAGTTTCAGATAACAACATCATGATAATTGGTCATGGCATCATAGTCTAGGTCATGCGAGCATGTACTTGATTTTAAAACTTTCATAGAAAAATCTTATTAATGATTTACTAAAATTAAAGTTTGAAAAAGACCATATATGTAGTGCATGTCAACTTGGTAAATAAACCATAAATTCTTTCCAAAGTAAATGCATGATTTTTACATCTAAACCTTTGAAACTTTTACATTTTAATATTTTTAGTCTTGTTTCACCTACTAGCCTTGGTGATAGATCACATGTGTTAATGATTGCTTTTAAATTTTTGAGATTGGCATGGACCCTCATCCTAGCTCATAAAGATGAGGCTTTTAACAAGTTTGTTAACTTTTGCAACAAAGTTCAAAATCAACAAAGCCATAAAATTATCTTTATAAGGGGTGACCATGGAAAGGAATTCAAGAACAAATCCTTTAAGGATTACTATAGAAATCTTCCCAAGAGGTTACCCATCCTATAATTGCTCCAAAGCAAGCATGCTTAATTATGGAGTTCTTACGGAATGAGCACCAAAAAGGTAAGTGCACCTTATTGTTATGGATAGTACCTATCTAATCACTTACGCTCTTCTCAATTGTACAGTCCCATACCTACCTAATCTTAAAATCACTCAATTGTGCAGCCCCATCCTTACACAGTCTCAGAATCCCTCTTCTCCAAGTATGGGATCAGTTCATTCATGTGGCCCTTTACCTAGAAGCCTACTAAGAGCCACTCATTGTGCATGCTCGCTCTAGCACTAGTGTCCACTCCCCACCCTTGTCAGCCCCAGGTGTCATATGCCTACTAGATTCTACTTGGTTTGCCCTAAACTACATCGTACTAGGAGAGGTCCCAGTTCTGATACCAAACTATAACTTTTCCTGCATCAGATACTGTATAACATCATTATCATTCTGTATACATCTCTATATAAGCATAATTACAGTGCATTCATCATTTCACAATTGTATTTCCATGATATATGAATGATAATGTATGTCTATGATAATGCAATCATGCTTTGCATTCTCCCTTTGATTTTCCTGTGATATTTTTTTCGTATATTTTTGCACAATTTGTACTGGGCCTATTTCTTTATGCACCAGTACTATAAAATACTTTGGTTCCATAGAAACATAATATTTCTTTATGGTTCCATAATAGGAACATAAACCATATGATTCCATTGAGGGAATCAATAATAACTCCAAGACCCAGTACACTTTCATAGAACTTTGCTTTGTATATCACTTTCTTTATGTATGAATAATTCATGACATGAAGTGTAATTAATGTTACATCCCTATACACACTTGTTCTCTTTCATGAAATTAATATACTTATTACAGTGAATAACATATAAACAATCTAACTGCATCTTCATTTAATAACTCAAAATAATAATAATGGTATGCATTATTATTATTTACATCAATGGGTATTAATATGTATGCATCCCTCTTTGTTCTATCATTTAGTCACTTGTTTATCTCTAACTATACTTTACTTGTATAAGTAGGGCATCAATATTGCTACCTGCTAATACTAGATAAGGTATCAAAATCATCATCTGTCAATCTTGGATAGGGTATCAATATCATAACTAATCATAATTTAAATTATGTAAAAGCTTTAATACCATATTCATCACATGGTTCCTTTATATTCTTCCATATTTAATGCTATAATAATATTGTATATAGGTAATCCAATATTGATAATGTGACGCATGCATAAGATGATTTCATATCAATCTTTATCAAAACTATTCACAAGAAATCCATAATTTTCAACTATCAATTGTTTGCATCAAATATAGAGCTATAACATCAATAAAGTCATGATATTTAATATTAAGAATATTAAACTAATATGTTCATTTGACATTCATAACTTGTCGTAATCCTTATAAATTGGCATTTCATGTAATTCCTATCCTTCCAAATTAAAATAACTAGGTGATTGGGTAATAATAGTAGGAGCATTAACCAATAATTCTACTTTATAGTATTTACCTTTAGATAAATCTTTCACTTGTTTTCTCTTTATTCCAAAATATCAGTTTCCTTTAAATTCTTGTTAGTCTTAGACATACCTTCTTATGGACCATGATTGCTTCTACCTTGATCTCTCAATTTTCATAGTCCTATCAGTCATTTCCACTTTCTATATTACAAAATTTAATCGGACCACATGAGTCAGTATCAGGATTATAATGTAATTCCTAATTGTGCAACATATCATTTGTAGGCAGTAAAGTCAAAATCTCATATAATTTTCAAATTTAATATCATGAGTTAACCATAACTCTGATACCATTGTAACATGTCATACCAATTTGGTGAAACATACTCCCGTATGATGATTAATAGCAACTATATTCTTAGGAATTTATTAATTACCCTATAAAGGATATGTGAAACCTAATATATTTTTTTTATAGATGAAATATATATCTAATTATTATTGTAACAATTTTGTTTTATAACTTATAACATCAACATCACTTGTCATATAAAATATTCACATCAAGTATGACATACCATCTATCACTTTTCTATATCTAAATGCCCTTTGTAAAATTTTAGGTATGCCACCTACTATATATTTTTACTTCCTTTAAATGGTATATGACTAACTGCATTGGTTTCTCATTGATCCAGATGTCTTTTGGATTACCTAACCTGTGTTTATCAAATGATAAATGTTGAGTATAAACTTAATAGTGACTAATGGTAAGAATATTGTAAATAAAATCTATTTAACATGTCATGATATGAATATAATTTATAAATAAATAAGTTAAAGAAAAACATAATAATTAATTATATGAATCATAATGATAATTAAAATTTTCTCATCATCATTCATTTATTTTAATGATAAGAAACAATAATTTCTGGAATCCATCCTTAAGAACAACTTAACTTCCCAGTAAATCAATCAAACATCTCTTTGATAATCCATAAAATGGCAATAATAACTTAATGTATGGAAAAATATAAGCTACCCAACATTTCATCTGTAACTTTTATAAACATAAACATTTCGAGTACAATTACAAGGTTATTACCTATATATCTCAATATTCCACACTTTTGTGTCACATGTAATAATAATGGCATTCATGAGTGGCATTCTTAGCCTCAGTTTTTAACAATTCTATTCATAAGATAGTTGTTATAATGCTCATGCCAATGGTTGAAAATGCATTGCACTCTACTTTCCTTTATCATTACATCTTTATAAGACAACAATGTTATGCTATATGAATTATGAATGTAA
Organism: Dalechampia spathulata; assembly: GCA_948192965.1. Taxonomy (NCBI): domain Eukaryota; kingdom Viridiplantae; phylum Streptophyta; class Magnoliopsida; order Malpighiales; family Euphorbiaceae; genus Dalechampia; species Dalechampia spathulata. The sequence continues at coordinate 4,279 of CANYBF012964885.1, read as the reverse complement.
ATGTTTTGCATTTTGCCCTTTATCTTATTTCACTGTGTATCCATGTAACTCTTTGAAGAGGGACTAGAACTCAACCTATCTCGTGGTTAATGATTGTCACATAGCTCATTGAGGAGGGACCAAACTCAAGCTACCTTAAGAACAATTGTATCATCATACTATGTGTAGTTGGTAGGGAACGGTACTTAACCTACCATTGAAGAGGAAATGGTACTCAACCTGCCTTAGGAATAATTACATTATCATACTATGCATAATCGATAGGGAATGGTACTCAACCTACCATCAAGGAAGGAATGGTACTCAACTTGCCTTGGGAATAATTACATCATCTAACTATACATAGTCAATAGGGAATGGTGCTCAACCTACCATCAAGGAGGGAATGGTACTCAACCTACCTTGGGAATTGTTACTTTATCATATTATGCATAATCGATAGGGAACAATACTCAACCTACCTCAAAAATCTCATTAATTATTGATTTATACAAATATGTAATAGTGACTCCGTTATTTCTCCAACCTAACATACTAATATTTTAGGATGCATGACTTAATCATATATATGCCCACGTAACATTGGTATAACTGTAAATAATATATCTTAATATTTTAGTGCATTGCAAATTAATATCAATATAAAATAATTGTAAATTTGTAGTACCCTACATTACGAGCTTAAATGCATAACAAACGTGTAATTGCATGTCTATTACCATTCAGGATATCTATATACTGCATGACCATTATTACTAAAATATAATTAATGTATGTAATAAATCATGTAACAAGCTTGAATCATCAAGCTTTTAATTTTACCTGCGATTTACATTTACTATAAATATCTTAGGCACATGCATACTCATTACCATTCACTATTAATTTATATATATATATATATATATATATATATATATATATATATATATATAGGTTGGCAGTAACTTTAGACAAATGAGTAAATAATCATTATTCCAGTAGTCATTCAGCCTTATATCATCCAACATATATACTAATGCATTTGCCATTACGCTTATTAGGCATACATGCCTTGCTTAACTTAAATTGCACTAACCTGTTGCAATACTTCCATTTCTCAAATTGAATTATTGAATAGGTGATGAACGACCATAGAACAGGCACAAACTTATTTTTTTTTTGCTTTTGGTCTATTTAAAAAATGGGGTAGTGTCTGTCCAATTTTCCTTGCCTACTAAACATGAATGCTTCAATTTATAAGTTACCTATATAAGGTAAATTCCTATTTTTATGTGTGTAGTATATATAGATATCTTTGAAATCATGACATCAAAATGAATATAACATTATATGGTCTAGGTGTACATTTAATGATTAAGCTATATACATTCAACTCAATCTAAGACCTTAATTAATTTTTATTTCCCTTGTCTACACTTTATTTACTGCCAGGTCACTTATGTTTCAGTATACACATGATCAAAAATTGCACCTATCTATAATTTTATTGATCTCACAAGATTTAAAACTATATCATTCTAAAATCTAAATTATACAGTCTGATATACACATAATTATCAGATCCAATGTAAGATCGCCTTTTTAACTTAAGGACCTTATATTATTATGAGCACTAGTTTCTGCCAACCGCCCAGAGCGAGGCTTGTAAAGCTCACGGACCGGGGACTGCCCTTGGAGTGAAAGCACAGTCTTCCCGAGGGGCTACCTCAGGGAATGATATAGACTCAAAAGAGTCGCAAGGGAGTCACCACCGGATGGTTCCAGATTAGTCCAACCAACCTATCATATGAGTGCTAGTTAAACCCTTCAGAGATTGGGTTTGGGTGGTGGAGATCTATTTCTATGAGCTTCCAAAATCAATTTTACCATTATAGTTGGAGTTAATTGTCCTAAGTAGGCAAGTACACGAGCATATATGTAAGCACACAGTGCGACATGTGATTTAGCGTTGCATGGTTGCATGTAGAATGGCATATAATGCTATATGGCATTTGGATGACATGATATATACATGACATGTAACATGATGACATATTAAAATGACATGGCATATGCATGACATGACATAATAATTCATGGCATAGTAAAATGACATGACATATGCATGACATGGTATAGTGATGCGTGGGTGAATTGGCATTTAACATGGCATGTGACATAGCATACGACATGGCATATGGTATGGCATATGGAGTGGCATGGTGTAATGACATGTGACATGGCATATATGGCATGGCATAATGGTATATGACATGATGAATTAGCATGGTAGCATGTGATATGGCATGGCATATTGGCAGATAGCATGATAAGCTGAGCGTATTGCGTTATGTATTGGCATACGAGATAATTATGTTATGGCTTGGTATATAAGTGTGTGATATGGCATTTGACATGGCATGTGATATGATATGGCATATATATTTGAGTAAATAGAAAACCATCCATGAAATAAAAGAATATCAAAAAGTTGGTAAAAGGGGATATACATGGGATTTTAAGGGGAATTATTACAAAACATGAATAATTCTATCCTATTACAAAAATATCCTTGCATACATCATTTTGGGATGTTAAGTAATGTCCCCTCCTCTTCAAGTATTTTTTCGCCTCGAGTAGCACGAGCCAAAAATGCATAAACGATAAATGCAAAATAAACACAATAAATTCATTAGTAGCAAATGAATTTAGGATTTATTTAACTAGTCCAATGCCATGTACAAGTATGAACCAAGAGTCAAAATCTAGTAAATTGTTTGGCAACAATCATGCAAATTAACACAAGCTGGATCATGAAAATTAATTAAATAAAAATAATTTTAAGCAAAATTATTTTTGTTTGATCATGGAAAATCAAATGGGAATTGCTAACATCACATAACAGCAATTGGAGATAGCAACTCAACCAATTTGAATCCAATCCTATCAAAAATCATATTTATACGAGTTAAATAAGCATTTAATCATGGAAAATCAATTTTGAGGCCAAAATTAATTATATTTAATTAATTTTTGATGGATCCAATACACTTGAGTTACTACCAAACATCAAATGTTACTGGAATAATCAAAATTTTTTTGAAAAATCATATTTTTGAAAATATGATTTTTCAAAAAAATTTCAGGAAACATGCGCGCATATATAGTGCTATGTGCGTAGCACATAGGCTATGTGATGTGCACATACCATGATGTGTGGCACACATAAGGATTCAATCTGCAAGAAAATCAAATTTATTAGTATGAAAATGATCTACATACCAAAATATGCAACTTTAATGAAGACATTAACTCATTTTGAGCACGAATAGGCATCCGAATCATAAATCCATCAAGTAAATTAGCATTTAATTTGGATAATCAGTTTTAATGCTAAAATCAATTAGATCTGGACAACATATGATAGATCCAGAACACTAGAAGCATGGATAAGCCTCTAATGCTACTGGAAAAATCAGATTAGAAGCGAAAATAAAGGAAAAATGGCATTTCTGGGAATATTAAAGACCTATGTGTGCCATACATAGTCTGTGTGTGGCACACATAGATGAAGGTGTGGTGCACATAGCTTGTAAAACAGGAGCAGAATGATGTTTTTGAGCAAAAACATGATATTCGGGTCAGATCTGAGCAAATCTAAGGTAGAAAATGTATTTTTGACCCGTAAATGAGCATCTAACTTGAAAATTAATCTTTAAGGCTAAAAATTAATTAGATATGAAGAATATATGATAGACCTAGAATACCAAAGGCATGGAAAAGCCTCTGATGAAGCTAGATTGATGCGGAACCCAATGGCAAGTATGCCACAAACCCACACGTACCTAAGATATAGCTCCAATGGTAGAATAAACCCCCACCCTATTGAACCCCCAAGCTAGCAAGTATGGAAACGCAAATGATAAGGCTTAATGGAAGAAGAGAAAATGCCATAATTAAATTGATAAGTTAACCCTAATTCCTAATGCAATTAAAAGAAAGCAAATCCTCACTTCCTAACTAAATACATAAAATGCATAAGCATAAATAAAACCAAAATTGGTTCTGTGTATTGAATGATGATTGAAAGGTTATGAATAGGTTTACATAAGCTTCTATTTATACTAATTTCTAATCCTAGTCCTTCAAGGATATAGAAGTCTTAATCCAAGGAGGACTTGGTCTTCTATTCCTACTCTAACTTAAAAGATAAATAAATAAATTAAAATAATACTATAATTAAATGGAAATTCTTATAAGCTCATTAGGCTACTAATTGGCCTAGCTTCCTTTCCTT
>CANYBF012964285.1:0-50227 GCA_948192965.1 Dalechampia spathulata | reverse complement strand
TGGATTCATTTGTGAATCCTTTGTTGTAATTGATTGAATTTTTAGTGGAACCCTAAGTAGAGACTTAGGAGAAAGTGGACGTAGGCAAGAGTTAGCCGAACCACTATAAACCGCACGTGTTGCCAGCAATTGTAGGGATTTCAAAGATAATATGGTGAAGACAAAGGAAAAAATGATGAAAAAGAAGAAGAAAATGATAGGGAAGAAGATGGTTAAGGATAAAAATAAAGGAAGAAAAAAAGAAAGAAAAATAATAAATAATAAATAATTAAAACATCAAATGTCATAGTAGGGGTAATAAAGATATTTTACTCTTTAAATTTGACAAAAATTTAATTGATGATCAACTTAACATTTATCAAAAAATTAAACTTAAACTATGATATTTATTATAAATTTCCCTTAATTTATATAAAAAATTTAATTTTAAATATATAATTTATGAATTTATAATGGTATAAATATATATAATAATTTAAATTTAATTATTAATATAAAATTATAAATATTCATGAAATATTATATTTTTACTTATAATTTTTATTTTTAAATAAAATAGTAACAATATCTTATAATTTATATTTATTAGATTTATTTAAAGCTCAATTAAATTTATTATGTAGCATACATCCTACGTGTCGTATCACATGCAAATGCATATGCATACATATGCATCCATGTTAACTTTCTCTATCATGTGCAGAAATATGTCAGATTCATAGACTCCTAAGAATGTTACATATCTATCTTAGACCGCTTGTTTTGTGTTAGATGATGCTTCACTTCTATTATACAACATCTTACTGATCAGTCAATAGCCAAATTCTTGTTCAATGACTTCAAGACTCTTTTGTAATAGCATATTTGGGAGGCTTTCAGCCCTAGAGGCTTTGTCACCCATCAGGTCCCATGAAGGACAAAGGGAAGGCAATCAACTTATATGATGTTGAGACAAATGATGATGTATTGCTTCATATGCATGATGTTTACAAATCTGAGAATTCTGCACTAGAATAGAAGATAGAATAGCTGTAGTCTATCATGAAGATTAAGGGGATGGGTTCAGATCTTGACTTCGATGAGTTTTCAGTTAGAGCTATTAAGGGATTGCTTGCTAAGTTCATGCTTCTGGATGTTCCTAAATATAATGAGGTTGGGGATCTGAAGAACCGCTTATTATATAGTATGTCAATTATAATAATAAACGTATCCAAAATTATAACATACAAAAATAAATAATAAATTTATATTTGAAATATATTATTTTTAGATAACAATTAAATTTTATTAATTACTATATATATATGAATAATATAATATCTAATTGTGTATTATATATGAATGGAGGTTCACAAATACTCAAATTTATAATTTAATAACAAAAACTTTCTAATTTAATGAAATTTTCATTTTCAACTCTTTTTAAAACATATTAAACTATCATAACTTATTATGTATATTACAATGATTTTTTCCAAAATATTTTTTAATAATATTACTTTTATATATATAATAAATTATAATTTATTCTTCAGTTTGAATTTTCAACTATATTAATTTATATTTCTTAGTTTTCAAATTTATTAATAGTACTATCAATTTTAAAAAAATTAATAACCATTAATATCATATGCATATTACATTCTATTTTCTTATATACATTTTATACTTTTTAAAAAACATAATAACTGAAATCCCAATAACCATATATACAATTTTGGAAGTAAAGACAATAATATTAATAAAATTTAATTATTTTATAAAATATAAATAATATTGATTGTATTTTGAAGAATGAAAATGGAAATGAAATAGTGATAGAATTGGCTACAGAAATAATATGTCGCTAAATAGCTATAAATTTCACAACGAAATAATATCTATCCCCATATAGCTATGAATTCAATGATAAAATATCCATCGCTATACATATATGGTATTCACAATGGAATATTATCCATCGCTACCTAGCTATGGAATTCATGATAAACTATCATTTGTCGCTATCTAGCTATGGAATTCGTGATTGAATACTATCCATCACTATATAGCTATGGAATTTGTGATGGAATACTATCCATCACTATATAGCTACGGATTTCATAAAAAATGACATGATTGATCATAATTTAACATTCTTGTTATCAATTCATTGCTATTTATTGATGAACACATTCTGTAGCAAAATTCTAAAGCAATTCCAATAGTTTCTTTTAGTATTTTCTTTATATAATTGTTGTTAAATTTTGCTTTACTTTGCTCAATTTGTTACAAATAGCATGTAGCATAAGAGCAGTTGGTAGATTTTTTAGTTTCTATTGCTTAGAGAAATAATGTACTTTGTTTTTATTAAGTGTAATAAGTTACTTGTTGCATATATTCATAGTGTAATAGTCAATGACTTTAAGCTTGGTAGATTTAATTTTATTTGATTTCTTAATGTTTGTTGAAAATTTCTATGATTTGCTCACAATATATTTATTTCATTCGTTCTGCAATTATGTAAGATTGATTTTGAAGGCAAAGCTAGAAAGGTTATCAGATGCTCTATGGTTGTAATTAAGTTAATGAGTCTTTATGATATGTTTGATGCTTCTATTTGCTTGTTTATAGGTTGTAATCAAGAATGATTGAGTTTTCTAGTAGAATTACAAACAGGAGAGTGAAGGTCTCAATGTGGTTTATCAATACATCAAGTTGAACTAACTAGCAACAAACTTGGTTAGTAGATCTAAGTTTAAGTTAGTCTTAGCTTTTTAATTTTATAATGTCATCTTGATTTTGGGAATTTTTTGTTGGTTAACTGGTAGCTTCTTAGATATAGCCAGTTTTAGTTGGGGACTTCTTAGTTAGATTTAGATTTGTTATTATTAAATAATTTGTATTGTTATTCTTCATTTTTAATGGTTTTAAAGTAATGTAATCAATACATGTTCATGTCTGATATTTTTTAATTTAAATAATCATCCATATCTTCTTTATTTTTCATAACTTTTTAATATGGTTATTGTAAACCTTTTGTATCCCTTTTTTAAACCTTGTGTAAACTATTTGACTATCTAATATTTTACATTCTATATTTTGTATCCTAATTGTATCTTTCTAGTAAACCTTACATATCAAAAATTAAGTTTTGTAAATAATTGTATCTTTAATAATTTAACTCGTAAAAAATATAATTTTGCAAACTTTTTTTGTATCCCTTTTGTAAACTATATGTATACTTGATTTTTCACGTTTCATATTTTGTATACTTTTTGTATCCTAATTGTATCATTCTAGTTAATCTTATATATCATAAATTAAGTTTTATAAAAAATACAATAAATACTTGTATCTTTGGTAATTTAACTCATAAAAAATGTAATTTTATATTATTGTATCCTTTAATATCCCTCTTGTATCCATTGATATCTATCTTGTATTCATTTTGTATACTCTTTGTATACATACATGTTTTGAAATATTTGTTCATGATTTTTAATATGATTTTTTAATGAAAATACAGTAAAATCTTTTAAAAATTATGAAAATACAAAAATATGAAATTAAAAACATTATTTTAAAAAATATGAACTTCCTAGAAAATGTATCATATACATATAATATACATAACAAATATGGGAAAGATTTGAAACATATATTGAGTATTGGAAACTAAAATTGTAAACTAATTTAGAATAATATACCTTTTATATTTTAATAATTTTTATTTTTGAAATATATTTTATATTTTAATATATTATATATCAAAAAATAAAAAGTTAAAAAATATAAAAAATCTAAAAATTGTATTTATTATTAAAAATAAAAATAATAGGTCTAAAAAATTTATTATTAAAATCAAATTTTTAAAAGTTTTCATATATATTTCTTATGAATTTAGAATTTATTTTAATATATTTTTTCATAAGATATTGATAATCTTATGAGATTATTTAAATTATGTTTATTTTAGGTAAAGTAAACTAAGTTGAATATGAACATCTTAAAATTAAACCTAAAACTTTTTGATTAACAAATTTCTTAATGTTAAATGCAACCTTTTAGATGATATTTTAAACCTCATAAAAATAGACATTTAAACTATGTGATATTTTATAAATATGTATATTTTATTTTTAATTTTATAAACCAAACAAAACATTTCATCGAATATATACATTTTAAATGACTTAAAGGAGACCTATCATTTAGTTTGATCTAAAAGTCATCACTAATACTTATTTATCTATTTATTCTAATTAATTAAAAATAAAAAACTATTTAATTAAAAACCAATCTTAATATTTTAATTAATAACTTTCTTATAATTATATTGACTTTCAGATGTATTAGTTTAGATTTATTTATATTAATTTTATTGATTGATTTATTATGCATTTTATTTGTACATTTTTAAACTGTTTGTTTTCTTTTTAACAATTTTTTTTGCCTTTCTTAAGCATTTTTTGCTATTTTTTCAAAGAAGAAAAACTAATTTAGATAATCAATTCTAAATTCATAATTTATTAAACTTTTCATTACTAAATATCTTAGTATTAAAAAATAAAAAAACATATGCGATTAGAAAACATGATAAATAAGAAAATGAAAAAAATAAATTATCATTAAATCTATTTATTATTATTAATGAAAAATTATAAACAAATAAAATGTGAAATAAAATTTAAAAATTAAATTAGAAATTATATTATTTGTCATTTTTTAAAATTAAATGAAAAATTAGTTGTTGAAGCCAAATTATCTCACATGTAGTATTAGCAATCAACCTGTACACCCCTCAAGATGAACTTGCTTAGGCTGATGCATCCATTTGCCTTCACTGTCCTTAAATTCTTGATGTTGCTTCATTGGCGTCTTGGCTGGTTTGCGTCCAAGCATTCCTATGTCTGACAACAATTGTAACGTGTACTTTCATTGGCTAATGTTGATGCCTTTACTTGATCTTGCTATCTCTAATCCTAGAAAGACCTTTAGCATCCTTATGTTCTTGATAGGAAATTTAAAGTTCAAGAATCCTTTGATATTCTTAATTTTAGATTCAGCAATAACCATGTCATCAACATATACCAGAACGACGTTGAAATTATTCAGTCATTTACAACTGAACAATGATTTTGATCAGATGAAACCATATGAGATGAGAGCACCAAACATTTTTCAAACCACTGGCTTGATGACTGTTTAAGTCCATATAAGGGCTTCTCGAGTCTGCAGACCAAATTGATATCCTCACATTGATATCCTGGAGGTATTGTCATGTAAACTACCTCTAACAAATCTCCATGTAAACAATGTAAAAATGCATTATTTTTGGTGAAACAAACAAGGAAACAAGTGAAGGCCGAATGGAACGAAGAGGGGACGAGAGACTTGATTTAGCAATCTTCTACATAAGGGGAACCGATTTTCTAGATCTTATACAAACACTTGATTGTTTAAAAGAAAGCACAAAAATAAAGAACAAGATCAAAAACATTACATTATTAAACAGACATAAATACAAACAAAAAAATCATTAAGCAACTAATCGAAAAGGAAAAAATAATAGAAAAAACCATTGATTGACTAAAACAAATAATTAGCTGTTTCTTCTAAAAACAATTAAATGAAAAATATTGAAGAAATTATTTCTAATAAAATTGGAATTTTGGCTTGCTTTACTACCACTCATAATGAATAATAAGGTTAGGATTGGTCCAACTTGTTTGTCCATTGTTTTGTTCCTCCCGACAAAGTTCCTCAAGCATGGGAGAATTGGAGACTGTGAGTTCCTGCAGTGTTTCAGATTGGTATATGTAATTTGGCAATGCCTTCAACCTTTTGCAACTACAAACACTCAGCTTGCAAAGACGAGGCATCACGGAAATATTAGAGGAAACCTCATCCATCTTCACACTCTCCCATTCCTCCCACCTATACAAGTAATGAATCAACAGATACTTCAATTTGGGAAAAGCAATCATTGACGATGAAGAGGAAATTTTCCCATGAGTTTCCATTCCTATAAACCCAACTGCCAACCTTCTAATGCTGCTCATATTGAACAATGAAAGAATCTCAAGAGCTGGCAGCTTCCATAGTGGCGGTAAATACTCACAGTTGATGCATTCTAAATTCAACTCTCTCATATTATTCAACCACATCAACCAACTTGGTAAAAATTTGCTCCCTCGGTATCGACTTATAGCTAATTTTTCAACGTTTGGAGAAGGCTCCAAGGTTTCAATTATTTCTTCATCCTGACGTTTCCTCTCCTCTGTTTCTTCTCCATCAAAAGACAAATCCCAACCAGTTATTTGATTCATTTTGCTGAGCTGTGCTTCCTTGGCTTCTTCTTCACCCACATTTCCCAAACCTCTTATAACGACATATCCCTGAAGTTTTTTGAATATTTTCAGATCTCCAAGACTGCATTTCGTTTCAGTTGCCATACTACTGACTGTGAACTGCTCTAACGTCATAAGATTATTCAATCTCAAAACTCCTTTAGGAATGACAAAAGGACAATAAGAATTATGCAGATGCCTCAAATTGATTAGTTTCTCCATACTTTCCGGCAGTTCTGTTTCACCACAGTCACTGATATCTAATGTTTGCAAATTATATAAATCACATACATTATCAGGCAGCTTGCCCAATTCATCATTAAAAGACAAATCAAGCTGTCTTAGATGAATTAATTTACTTATGGAGGGTGGGAGTTGCCTAATACCACAATCACTTAAGAACAAGGATCTCAAACAAGTCAATTTATCAAACAAAGTAGATAGATCTGTCATAGTTATTGCCGTACCAAAACCAAGGGGTTCAACCCATAAGGTTCGCAACTTCTCTAATGTGGAAATGGAGCAAGGGATTGAAGCCTTTTTACCAAGTGCTATCCTCAAATGACGTACTTTTTTAGGCAAGGTTAAGGGCTCCATCAAATCTTTAGAGTTTCTGAAGACAGAAGTGCAAAGGAGACAGTTAGCGTGAGTAAGGAAGATGACGGCCAAAAGAAAATTGTAAAGTCTAATGAAGCATCATATGACGTTTTACTTCAACCCTAATACAAAACGATACTGTTTTGCATAAGTCATAGAACGGCAGCGTTTTAACCATGTTTCTAGAATGTTGCCAGCTTGCATATTTGTTATAACAGATTTTGTCTTTTATTGGATGATCCATCTTGTATTTAAAGAAACAATTTACAATGAATGAAAATATAGAAGATTTACAAACAATCCTTTTCATGGTATCAGAGCATGAATCTTCTATTCTTCTAAAATTTTTCTAGAGTAAATCCGTCATAGCTAGCAGCTCCACAGTAGCGGTTCTTCCTCCTGAGCATCCCGGTTTAATCCTGGTGGCTGCCTCACTTGATGGATCCAACTATATTCATTGGAGTAGTTCTATGACCCATGCGCTACGAGCAAGGAACAAGCTTCAGTTTGTTGATGGAACAGCCAAAGCACCTAAGGAAGGGACTACGGATCATGCAGAATGGAGGCGAAACGATTCACTGGTCATCACCTGGCTTCTAAACTCAGTCACCAAGGACCTGTCAGAATCATTTATTCATATCAGTACAGCAAGGGATTTATGGGTGGAACTGGAAGAGAGATTTGGTGGCAGTAATGGACCTATGCTATTTCAGATTAAACGTGAGCTATTCAATACAAAGCAAGGTGATCAGTCCATTGCCATGTACTACACGAAAGTAAAATGACACTGGGATGAACTGCAGGCGTTAGATCCAATACCCAAATGCACCTGTGACAACAGTGGAAAGATGAGGGAACGAGTAGATCGGGATAATTTAATGCAGTTTCTGCTTGGTCTAAATGACACATATGATCACGTCAAAAGTCAAATTTTGATGATGGAACCATTCCCCAGCATGAACAAGGCATATGCTATGATCCTTAGTGTGGAAAAGCAAAGAGAGATTCAGACAGGGCAGATCATCCATCATGCAATGGCATTTACTCAATCGAAGGGCGTGGCAAGGCCTACTGGTAAAAGGGTATGGGAACGCAAAGACAAGGAAAAATTGAAATGCCAACACTGTAATATGACTGGACACACTAAAGAAGGCTGTTTCAAGATCATAGGCTATCCTGATTGGTTCAGGGATCCTGCGAAAAGAAAAGAGCGAGCCAACATCATTCAAGATAGTCCTATTCAAACAGCAGAAATGCATCACAATTCAGACATCGCAGAAATAGTGAAAAAGGAGATGCAGAAACTCATGCAACAGTGCAACACTCAGGAGCAAGTTGGCTGCATCACTTCCTCGGAGCATGCAGGTAAACATTCTTTCAATATTTTTAATACATCTGAAAGCATGTTAGGTAAATGGATCATAGATACAGGAGCCACTTCCCACATATCAAATACATTGACCCACTTTCAAAATCCACAACACACAAATAATGCTGTCCTATTTCCTGATGGTCGCTCACAACAAGTCGAACATACAGGAACCATACACGTTCATCCAAAGCTGACCCTAACCAACGCCCTTCATATGCCCAGTTTCCATCATAATCTCATATCTGTCAGTCAACTAGCCAAACATAACAACATTACTACCATTTTCAAAGCTAATCGATGCTTGTTGTAGGACCATATCACTAAAGACATCATAGCAGAAGGGTCACTACAGCAGGGATTATATCTATTAGATACTATGCCTCAATGTAATAATATTCATGTGTCAAATAGCAATGTTCATTTATGGCATCAAAGATTAGGACACATGTCAAAAGAAAAAATGACTCATTTATGCGATCTAAGTGTTCTCTCTACTTCTTTTCCACAAGACTGTGATGTGTGTCATATGGCCAAGCAAACTAGATTGCAGTTTCAGCGAAAGCATATTCAGAGCCAAACTTCCCTGGAATTGATGCATTTTGACCTTTGGGGGCCCTATTCCATAGAATCCCACACAGGCACTAAATACTTTCTAACCATTGTAGATGACTTCACCCGGACCACCTGGACATACATGATCAGAGATAAAACTTTTGTTAGTCAAGTTATCAAAGAGTTCATTGCATTAGTGGAAAATCAATATTCAAAAAAGGTGAAAAAAATCAGGTCTGATAATAGCTCAGAGTTCAAAAATCATACCTTGTCAGCTTATCTCAGTAGCAGAGGCATAGAACATCAATTCAGTTGCCCCTATACACCACAACAAAACGGCGTAGTTGAGCGAAAACATAGGTTTCTCTTAGAAACAGCTCGGGCACTCATGTTTCAAGCACATATGCCGATTAAATTCTGGAATGAAGCCATACTCTATGCTACTCAAATCATTAATGTCATGCCTTCCTCAGTTCTAAATTGGGAAACACCCTTTCACAAATTAACCCTCAAAAACCCAGAATATGATAGGTTCAAAGTATTCGGTTGCTTGTGTTTTGCTAAAACCCATACCCAAAATAAATTCCAACCCCGTGCCACAAAATGTGTGTTCCTAGGACTTGCTACTTGTCAAAAGGCATACAAAGTATATTCACTCAGTGATCGATGTGTGTTTGTTTCTAGAGATGTAGCATTCCATGAAGATCAGTTTCCTTTCTCTCACAGTATTGACACACAAACCAATGTTCCCATTGCCTTACCTGTCCTTGACACCACATGTCCTGAAAATACTGAGATTGGTGCCATAAATGATATAGATCCTCAACCCACTGAAATACAAGATACAAGACGTAGCACTCGAAACAGAACACCCCCCAGCTGGCTTACAGACTTTGTTGCCAACACCCAAATCTCACCTTTCACTGAAGCCCCAAATTTCACCGCTCAATATACTCAAGCCAATAATCTTGTTTCTATGATACATGAACCTACATGTTATGCAGATGCTATTAATCATATTGAGTGGATGTAGGCTATGGATAGTGAGATCAAAGCACTGGAGGAAAATGACACATGGGAGATTGTAAACCTGCCTATTGACAAAAAACCAGTGGCATGCAAGTGGATATATAAAGTCAAATGTAATCCAGATGGCAGCATAGCACGTTATAAGGCACGACTCGTGGCAAAAGGATACAGTCAGGTTGCAGGAATCGACTATCATGAGGTTTTCTCACCTGTCACTAAGTTGGTCACAGTTCGAACTTTCCTTGCCTTAGCAGCAGCCCATGGGTGGCATGTCCACCAATTGGACGTGAATAATGCTTACCTACATGGTCAGATAGATGAGGAGATCTACATGATGCCGCCAGAAGGCTACCTGCGTGCACAACAAGGTCAAGTTTGCAAGTTACGAAAGAGTCTATATGGCCTTAAACAGGCAGGACGCCTGTGGAACTTGGAATTGACAGATAAATTGAAGAAGTTTGGTTTTGTTCAATCCAAGAATGATACCTGCTTATTCACCCGTGGAACAGGAGACTACTTCCTTTCATTGATTGTCTATGTCGACGACATCTTGATTGCAGGATCAATGTTGCCAGAAATTGAATCCATCAAAGATCAACTGCATCAAGCGTTTACCATCAAGGATCTTGGCCCCGTCAGATATTTCTTGGGGCTTGAAATCTCTCGATCCAATGCCAGTTTTTTTATGCATCAACGGAAGTACATCAGAGATCTGGTGGAAGAAACATGGCTTATTAATGCAAAAAAGATGAGTTTTCCATTACCTCCGGGCCTTCGATTAACAGAAGATACTGGTGAGTTATTGGAATCTCCGGAATATTATCGACGACTTGTGGGTAGACTCTTGTATCTTGGTCTCTCTCGACCAGACATCACACATGCAACGCAGCAACTAAGCCAGTTCATGCAAACACCACGTCGCAATCATCTTACTGCAGTCATGCATGTCATCAAGTATCTTAATAGTGCGCCTGACAAGGGACTTTTCTTCCCTTATGGCACACCATCCAGACTTGTTGCCTATTGCGATGCAGACTGGGCCGCTTGTTCAATGACGCGCCGATCTCTCATTGGCTACTGTGTGTTCCTCGGTGGGGCCTTGATTTCATGGAAAACAAAAAAGCAGACAACAGTTAGTCGATCTTCTGCTGAAGCAGAATACCGGAGTATGGCCAAAGCAACCAGTGAGTTAAAATGGATTACTTATCTGCTTAAAGATTTCCAGATATCAGTTCATCAGCCGATTCCTGTTCACTGCGACAACAGAGCCGCCATCCATATTGCAGAGAACCCGGTCTTCCACGAACGCACTAAGCATATTGAGATTGACTGTCATGTGGTTCGAGATTGTGTCAGAGATGGTTTTCTTCGTATGGTGCCGGTTCGTTCGGATTCTCAACTGGCTAACATATTTACGAAGTCTCTTGGTACAAAAGAGTTTCAATACTTAATAAACAAACTGAAACCTTCGTTTGATCAATCGGTTTCAGCTTGGGGGGAGCATGAAGACAGAAGTGCAAAGGAGACAGTTAGCGTGAGTAAGGAAGATGGCGGCCAAAAGAAAATTGTAAAGTCTAATGAAGCATCAGACGACGTTTTACTTCAACCCTAATACAAAACGATACTGTTTTGCATAAGTCATAGAACGGCAGCGTTTTAACCATGTTTCTATAATGTTGCCAGCTTGCATATTTGTTATAACAGATTTTGCCTTTTATTGGATGATCCATCTTGTATTTAAAGAAACAATTTACAATGAATGAAAATATAGAAGATTTACAAACAATCCTTTTCAGTTTCTGATCTTTATGCTAAAACACTCATCCTTTGTCAGGTATTGTGCAAAATCACGCAATACATCATGCATCTTACATGTACCATAATTATTAAATTCTTGAAAGAAACAACGTCTGCCTAAACTTTGAAAGAACTCCTTACCATATGTCTCCATGGCATCCGTCATCGTCCCAAGATAACCTTGAGCAATCCATGTTGCAATTAACTTTGTTTCTTTAAACCTATAATCCTCCGGAAAGATAGCACAGTATGAGAAACATCTTCTTGATTCTGAAGGTAAATCATAATAACTCAACCATAATGAAGCTAAACCAGTTTGAGCTTCCCATATTCCTTGTAATTTCCATAGCTCACTATTCAACACTTTCCTCCATTCCTCCATTGAACTTTTGAAACGCAAAACACTTCCTAGAGCCTTGGCAGCAAGAGGCAAACCATCACACTTTTCAACTATTTGCCTACCAATGGTTTCAAATCTTTCACATTCTTCCATGTCCCTGTCAAAGAATGCAAACTTGCTAAAAATTGACCAGCAAGCTTCTGGCGACAATTTCCCAACATGACATAGATTATTCCTTGTGCAGCCCATGTTGGTCGCAACAGTCTCACTACGTGTGGTTACCAAAATTTTGCTTCCTGCCAAACCACCCAAGAGAGAATGTTTCAATTGCCGCCATTTTTCGGGACCATCTTCCCATACATCATCCAATACCAGCAAAAATTTCTTTCCCAAGATAATTTGTTCAATTCTAGCCACGATAGTTTGTAGTTCACCAAATCTTTGCGCATCACCCGAGAGAGATTCCAGGATTGCCTTGGCAACCCTCAAGGAATCATAAGGTTTTGAGACACACACCCAAATGGTCTTGTGGAAATGAGCTTTCACCACATCATCATTGAATGCTAATTGCGCAAGAGTTGTTTTGCCTATTCCCCCCATCCCTACTATAGAGACAGTATGGACGGTTGAACCATGCCTATTCTCGCTCAATAGTAAGTTCTTTATCATCTTTTTTTCTTGCTCCCTGCTCTGCACATCCGATGTGTCAACAGAGGAAATGGTTATTTGTGGCTCCGGTTGTATGACCATGCCTTTTCCAACCGCGAAGTTGAACGTATCTTTCTGAATCTTTATATCATTTACCATTTCATGCAAATCTTTAATCTTGCAAGCAATGTCACGACGGAGACCAACTTCCCTGCAAGGAAAGCAAGACGAAGGGACAAGGGAAATCAGCTTCCTCTTACTTGGCTTTGAGGCAGATCCAGGGCCTGCTTCAATCTGTAACTTCAAGCGAGCAGTGTTCCACTCATCCTGCACATCTTCCATGTCGAAGGCTACATCTTTTAACTTGTCTAGCCACTGTTTGACAGCCATCTCTTTGAGCTGTTTCTCCTCTGCATCAGCAAGAACACCACGGATTGCCTGAAGGTTACTGGTGAGCTTTTCAAGTTCTTTCTTGACACCCAACACCAAAGAAATAAGAGCATCGGCCATGTCCGGATGAGATGGAGTATGGTAAGAATGATAATTACTTGTTTTTTCTTGTTTGTAAGAGAGCGATGAACTCTTAGAATAGAAGGATATATGGCAGCATAAAAGTATTATACTAGAGATCGAAGAAAAATACATATCGTTGAAAAATTAAATCTCACGTTCATATATAATATATATATCCCAATCAAACCAGAACTTGTTCACATGATGAGCTGTAACTTCACTTTATTATTATTATTATTATTATTATTATAGACCTGAAAGATGATGTTTTTTAAAGTGAGAACACGATAATAATTAATCACCACCGCACTTCCTTAATTTTAAATACACAGTTACATAAATATCTTAATTTTTAATTATTAAAATTAATGATTTCGCATTATAAAAAATTATATAGCGTAAAGCTATTGGCGTGATCATGCATAGTTTTTAATGGTAAGTTGACCTACTAATTAATAAACAAATTTGTTTTCATATAAATCCTTATTTTTATCAAAAATATCAATTTTTACTCAAATAATTCTGTTTTAACATTTTAATATAAAAATTAATATTTACTCAAATTAGCTTCATATTTATTATATGAATTTGATTTCAAATACATAAAAAATATATATTTAATTGTGTTATATTTTATATTATGAAAGACTATATTTATTTAAATTATTTTTGAGTTTTATATTAAAATATAAATAATCAATTGATCAACTGATAATAATATAGATATAAAATATCATAAATATAATATAAATAAAATATAATTAAACAAGCTTAATTAAAATAAAATGTAGTAAAATTAAAATAAATTTAAAAATATTAATATATGTGAAGCTGTTATAAGAAAGTTAATTAAATTTTTATAGTTGTTAATAATCTTATCTTTCTTTAAAAATAAAAATTATTAAAATCAAGTAATTTTAAATATATTAATTCACTTAAATGATAAATATTACATTATAAAATTTTTATATGAAATAAAAATAACTTATGTTTAATAATGAGTCAAATTATCAATATTTGTATATAAATACTAATTTTATATAAAATAAATATAAAAATTAAATAGTAATAATTTTATATTTATTTTAGATGTAATCATGATAATTTTAAAAGACATATATAATAATAAAATTTAATTATGATAAAAATCCTAGTATAAAAATGATATGTATAATTATAGAATTTTATTATGATTATGTGTTACGATAAAATTAGTTTTGATTATTTTTATACGAGAACTAATTTTATCTAAAAGAATTCTATTTTAAATTTAAATATAAACATTAATTTTGTACCTAAAATAAATATAAAAAATTAAATAGTAATATTTTTATATTTATTTTATATGTAATCATAATAATTTTGAAAGATATGTATAATAATAAAATTTTATTATGATTTAAATTATATGTTATAATAGAATTTTAAATGATATCTGTAAAAATATAATTTAAGAAAGTAAAAAATTTATTATAAAAATGACATGTAAAATAACAAAATTTAGAATTTTGTGAAGATTAAAATTATGTATTATTATGAATTTTAAATAATGTATATAAGAATAGAATTTTAAGGTGAAAAAAGTTCTATTATAAAAATGATATTATAATAATAGAGTTTAAAATTTATCCACATTAAAATTATGTATTATTATAGAATTTTAAATGATATATCTAATAATATAATTTGATTATGATAAATCCTATTACAAAAATTATATGTATAATAATAAAATTTTTTTTTTTGATATGTATTAGAATAAAATTTTAAGAATATTTATAATAACAAAATTTTAAAGAGATAAAAATCATATTATAAAATTTTTTATCACGATTAAAATTATGTGTTATAATAGAATTTTAAATAATATGTGTAAACTAATTAATAAGAAGGATGATAATAAAAACAGTTTAACCTTTTGCATAATAATAGACTTTAATTGTTATTAAGGTAATAATACGTATAATAATAAAATTATAGTATCATAAAAATCTTATTATAAGTGATATTTATAATAATAAAATTTTATTATAACTTAGGTAATGTGTTAAAACAAAATTTTAAATAATAAGTATAATTATAGAATTTTAGGATGATGAAAATCCTATGATAAAAATAATATGCGAAAATGAATTTTTATTAGAATTAAAATTATGTATTATAATAAAATTTTAAATAATATGTATAATCAGCATCAAAGTATAGTAAGGAAGCTAAAATTAAAGTTGGCTTCTCTTAATGATATTTATTAGTCCATATATAAAAATTGATATATATAATAAAATAATAGAATATAATAAAATTAAGTTAACTAAAAATAGAGGTTATTTATTATTTTTTTCTAATATATAAAAATTACGTCTATATTTTTAAAATTTATTAGGGAAGTCAGAGCTAAAGCGCAGATGACATCCTTGGCTCTATCATGTGTAATAATAAAATTTTAAGAGATAAAAGATTTTATTATAATATGTATAATAATAAAATTTTATTAAGGTTTAAAATATAAATGACATAAATGATAAATCAAATAATTAATATTAATATATAATGTTACATTATTGAAGACATGATAATAATTGTTAGGTCATATAAGACTATTTCTCTATTTAATATTATGATAAATATCTAATTACATTGATTGATACCATAATAATAATGTAATGATAAATACTTATGTAATCATGAATACATTACAAATATAATATATATTTGATTACATTACACTTTAATTCATTTAATATTCATTTCAGCCCACTTATCTTTTTCTTTCATTTCAAATTCTTTGATACTTTCAACTTTATACTTTTCTTCTTATGAAAATTATTGATCAAATCAATTTAGAGACCAAATGTAACTAATAGAAGTTAATCTTATTTTCTTTTAACCTATTTTTTTGATAATGCATATTTAAAATGAATATTCATCAAAAGGATAGTATATTAATTTATTTAAGATTTTCTTTGGATTTTTAAATCTATCTCTTATACTTTTATAATGTAATGTTTCATTTTTCTATCTTTTCAAACTATATCAAATATGGAACATTCAATTGATATGTGTCTTATTTGAAATTTTGATAGATTTAAGAAAAAAATATAAAATTTTTGATAAACTTAAATGATTAAAAATTTTCAATTATATATCAATAATTAAAATAAAATTGATGAATAAAATAAATTGAAAACTAAAAACTTAGAATCAAAATACTTAATAATTTTATATTATTCGATATAATAATTTTTTATCTTTTAAGATTTAATTTATTATTATATTATGTTGTATACATGCATTACAATGAATGCATCATATTTTATTAATCTAGCATAGTAATGTATTAATAATCATAATATATCAAATTATTTATCAAACCATATAATGCAATAAAAATTTTATTATATTAAATTACTTTATTGATTGCATTGTATAAATAATTATATTATATCTTATCAAATATAATGTAACAGTTTGTATAGTTATATTACCATACTTTCTTATCAAATTACTTTATTAATTGTGAAAATAAATTTGAATCTTTAGAATTAATTATTTAGTTGAGAAGTAAAATCACAATATGAAAATTTTTCATATTTCACAACTTCAATCTCTTTTCTTTTTTAAAGAATTTTGTGAGAATTTTATTATATTGTAATAATTAATAGATTATATATATACATACACATGTATATTAGTTAATATCATTAAAAAATATAAATATTAATAAAATATATGACTTTGACTAGTATTATTTATAAAGGATGGGGCCTTTAATGGTTATTTTCAATATTAAGTATATATAGTAGTTCAGATAAGTACAACATATATACAATACCTTAAATTCAGTTAATCACATTATAATTTTGTTGTGAACTTCTTTTTATATATTATAGATATAATATATTTTATATTCACAATAATATACGTCACTTACTAGTATAATTAACTGATTCTTCAAATACAAATAAATGTTACATCAAAATTTTCATATTTTTCCTTTTAATTAGTACCTATTTGTTATTATTTAAATAAGAAACAGTAATTAATTAAAAAATGGGACTTTTCTAGAGGCCTCTAGTTAAATATATATATATATATATATATATATATATATATATATATATATAATATTCTATATGTTCCTTGTATAATGATGCATTAAAACTACAAGTCTCTTTCAGTTATCCAACCATAATAATTATTCTTAAAAAGAAAAAAGCAGACATTAAATAATGAAAACCAGCGTCATACAACTAGAGACCGCAATATTTCATAATCAGAGCTTCAACTAATAACGGATCCACCTAACACTCAAACAAACAAGCCTCCGTAAAAATCACATCATGCATTAAAACATCCCATCCATATTCACCGTTAGATATTGATAGGAGATCTTGCCATTTTAAGATCACCTTCGGACAGAAGAAAACAACCAAGGTTCTCCTTAGAACACTCTTGGGAAAAACACTTACAATGCAATAAAATCACAAATATAATCCCTAATCTTTTTCCCTCTTTGTGCAATCAAAACTTATCGATCAATCACCAAACCAATCAACGATATCAAAATACGCAATTAGTCAAACAAACAATCACAAAATCAACGCCAACAATTTTTACGTGGAAAACCCGAAACGGGAAAAATCACGGGATCGTAACCACTTCAAACTTCCACTATAATCGAAATAATGGGATCAACAGGTTCATCTCTAGCTCAACTAGAGGTGTACAACAAATCAACATAATAACCAACTCAATTGACGAATCAAATAATCAATAATAGCAATAAAGAAAAGTGTCGATCTCACCAAAATCGAGGAACCTTTGAACGATCAGCTCCGTTCAAGTTGAGGAGCTCGAAGCCGGGAACAACATATCAGAAAATCATCCTGATCGGGTAAGAAATCGTCATTCAATCAAGGCTGCAAAGATCAAACCTCACCTTAAATTTTCTCTCTTTCCCTCTCGGCAAAAGCCTCTGCCAAAACTCTCTCCACTCCTTTTTTTTCTTTTTTTTTTTGGTTTTTCACTCACCCACTCGTCTGACCACTCTCACTCTCTCTTCTTTTCTTTATACATGCACACACACATAAAGTCAAAAAAAAAAACAATAAATGGTGGTCCCAATGAGTTGGGAAACCACTCACAATTCTCCCCCTCACAACTCATTTGGGAGGCTCCAGTCCTACTTGCATTCTGCAGAACTCAAACTTCTGTCTCGATAATGGCTTCGTCATCATATCCGACCCATTCTTATTGGTGTGAATCTTTTCAATAACAAAAGACTTCATCTCTATAGCATCTCAAATCCATTGATATCTGGTCTCAATGTGCTTTGACCGTAAATGAAAAGTAGGATGCTTACTAAGATGGATTGCACTTTGACTGTCACAATGTAACACAAATCTCTCTTGCATCAGACGAAGTTCACTTAAGAACTTTTTCATCCAGAGTAGTTCTTTGCCCCCTTCAGTAAGAGCAATGTATTCTGCTTTTGTTGTGGATAAAGCAACACATTTTTGCAACTTAGACTGCCAAGAAACAGCTCCCCCTGCAAAAGTCATTAAGTACCTCGAAGTGGACTTCCTAGTATTAACATCTCCAGCCATGTCAACATCTGTGTACCCATCTAACATAGGTTTCCCATCACCAAAACATAAACTAAAACTAGAAGTACCTCTGAGATACCTAAGTATCCATTTCACTGCTGACTAGTGTTCTTTACCAGGATTGGAGAGGAACCGACTGACTACACCAACTGTATGAGCTATATCTGGCCTTGTGCAAACCATATCATACATCAAGCTACCAATTGCGGATGCATAAGAAACCTTTTTCATCTCATTTCTGTCTTCATCACTTGAAGGACACTGTTCAGAACTCATCTTAAAGTGACTTGCAAGTGAAGTGCAAACTGGTTTGGACTTGCTCATGTTGAATCTCTCAAGTACTCTCTCAACATATTTCTCCTAAGAAAGCCAAAGTCTTCCATTCTTTCTATCATGAGTAATCTACATGCCAAGAATCTGTTTTGCCAGTCCTAAGTCTTTCATTGTAAAAGACTTGTTTAGGTCTCTCTTCAGCCTCTGAATTTCCTTGGTATCCTGGCCAACAATTAACATGTCATCCACATAAAGCAAGAGAATAATGAAGTTACCATCAGAAAATTTTTTCATGAACACACAATGATCAGAAGTAGTCCTGTTGTAACCATGCTCCATCATGAAAGAATCAAACTTCTTGTACCATTGCCTTGGAGCTTGCTTCAACCCATACAAACTCTTTTTCAGCTTGTAAACTAGCTGCTCTTTACCTTTAACCTCAAACCTTTCAGGCTGCTCCATGTAGATTTCCTCATCTAAATCACCATGAAGAAAAGTAGTTTTCACATCAAGTTGTTCAATTTCCAAATTCAAACTAGCAGTTAAACCCAGCATAACTTGGATTGAAGACATCTTGACCACGGGTGAAAAAATTTCTTCAAAATCAATACCCTTCTTTTGACCAAAGCCCTTCACAACCAATCTCGCCTTATACCTTGGCTGTGAGCAATTTCCTTCAGTTTTTAACCTGAACACCCATTTGTTTTTGATTTCTCTCTTTCCCTTAGGAAGTCTAACTAGATCAAAGTTGTGATTCTCATGCAATGATCTCATCTCATCTTGCATAGCATTCAACCATTCTTTCTGCTTCTCATGTGACATAACTTCATCAAAACATTCTGGCTCTCCCCCATCAGTGACAAGTACATACTCATGAGGTGGATATTTGGAAGAAGGTTGGCAAAGTCTGGAGGACCTTCTCAACTATGTCCCATCTACTGCTTCTTGAACAACCTATTCAGGAATAACAATATCACCACCAATATCAGCTGGTTCAGGATCATCAACTATTGGCCCAATTGGTAAATCATTATCATCACCATTCTGTAAGTCTTCTGCATTATTATGAGGTATTAAAGGAAACTGTAAAGCAGGTGATTGATCTGAAGTAGAAGGAATGGACTCAGAGGATTTCATTGTCTCTTTCTGTTCAATATCTTCTAAGGTTTGATCTTCAAAGAAGACAACATCTCTATTTCGGATAACTTTCCTTTCTTTTGGATCCCATAACCTGTAGCCAAACTCATCATCACCATAACCCAAGAAAATGCACTACTTTGTCTTGCTATCAAGCTTAGATCTTTCATCTCTAGGAACATGTACAAATGCCCTGCAGCCAAACACTCTCAAGTGTGCATAAGAAACATCTTTACCTTTCCATACTCTCTCTGGTACATCAAAGTCAAGAGGAACTGATGGAGAAAGGTTGATCATAGCCACTGCAGTCTTCATTGCCTCACCCCAAAATGACTTAAGCAGCTTTACATAAGAGAGCATACATCTGATTCTTTCAACAATAGTTCTGTTTATCCTCTCTGCTGCTCCATTATGTTGTGGAGTCTTTGGAACTATCTTTTCCAACTTGATATCATGTTCCTTACAATACTTCTCAAATGGACCCCTATACTCACCACCATTGTCAGCTCGAACACATTTAAGCTTTTGACCAGTTTCTCTTTCAACTCTGGCATGGAAATCCTTTAAGACATCAAGCACCTGATCTTTGGATTTCAGACAAGTGACTCATATTTTCCTTGAGTAATCATCAATGAAAGTAACAAAGTACAAAGCTCCTCCAATAGATTTATCAGTCATAGAGCAAATATCAGTATGAATTAAATCAACAGTAGGTGATATTCTATGTGGAGGTGAACGATGAAATGCAACTCTGTGTTGTTTACTAGCTAAACAATAAGTGCAGGTGTTCAAGTTTGTACCTTTCAAAGGAAGCAAGTTCTTCTTGACGAGGATGCCAAGACCTCTCTCACTCAGGTGACCAAGCTGCATATGCCATAAATTAATGGAAGCATCTTCAACTGCATTTACCTCCCCTTTAATCACCTTAGCTTGTGATAAGTAAAGACCAATCTTCTTGCCTTTTGCAACAACAAGAGAACCTTTAGATAGCTTCCATTTACCATCTCCAAAGAAGTTATGATAGCCTTCATCATCAAGTGTACCATTAGAGATCAAGTGTAGGCACATATCAAGTACATGTCTAATATCTTTCAGTAGCAGCTTGCACCCAATATTGGTTTCTAACTAAATATCTCCAATGCCTACAACACTAGCCATCCCTTGATTTCCCATTCGAACCTGGTCGAAATCACTAGTAGTGTACGATACAAAGAAATCTCGTTGGGGTATAACATGATAAGAAGCAGTTGAATTAGCAATCCAGGTGGTATCCTGACAAGCAAGATTTATACAACCATTATCATAAACAATGGCAACATCATTGTCATTAACAATTATTTTCGTATCACTGTCATCATTTTTATCCACAGCTTTACCCTTTTGATCTCTTCTGTACTTTCTGTAATCCCTTTGAAAATACCCAGGCTTATCACAGTAAAAACACTTGCCCTTCCTTGACTGAGATCTCCCTCTAGGTTTCCATTTGCTTTTTCTATCACCAGACTCTCTATCTTGTTTACCTCGAGAAAATTTATTTTGGCTTCTCCCCTGGTTTTTTGTAACAAGTGCATGAGACTCTGAAGTGCCTGACCCTTTTCTGCGTTTCTCTTCATTCAGAATACTGTCCTTCACTGACTTTAAAGTGAGCTTCCATTTTAACTGCACGAGAAATCAATAACCACAACCAGCCGCTCTGATACCACTTGTTGGGAAAAACACTTGCAATGCAATAAAATCACAAACACAATCCCTAATCTTTTTCCCTCTTCATGTAATCAAAACTTATTGATCAATCACCAAACCAATCGACGATATCAAAATACACAATTAGCCAAACAAACAATCACAAAATCAACACCAATAATTTTTACGTGGAAAACCCGAAATGGGAAAAACCATTTGGAGCAGAGTTACTAAGTGACACCACTAAAGTCTCCCAACTGTCCGGTAATGAACTCAATAGAATTAGTGCATGAATCTCATCATCTAACTCAATTTTCATTAGTGCCAACTGATTTAGAAAACCTTGGAAGTCATTCAAGTGCACTGTAGCATCATCACCATCTCAGTATTTCAAGTTTACAAGATCTCTTATAATAAAGGACTTATTTTGCACACTCTCTTTGGCAAATGTTTCTTCTAGCATCTTCCAAACCTTATAGCAATCATGTTCCTGTGAAATGTAGTTGATTGACTTAGAAGATACCCATCTCCTAATAGCAGTAGTAGCTTTCCTGTTTAAAGAATTCCATTTCGCCTCCTCCATATCATCAGGTTTTATTCCTCTATTCTCAAGCGGCAAAGCTAAATCATGATAATAAAGGTGATCTTCCATCAATGTCTTCCACAGAAAATAATTTGAAGAACCAAGTTTTATCATACTCGAATCTTCCTTATCCATTTTAACTGCATGAGAAATCAATAACCACAACCAGCCGCTCTGATACCACTTGTTGGGAAAAACACTTGCAATGCAATAAAATCACAAACACAGTCCCTAATCTTTTTCCCTCTTCATGTAATCAAAACTTATCGATCAATCATCAAACCAATCGACGATATCAAAATACACAATTAGCCAAACAAACAATCACAAAATCAACACCAACAATTTTTACGTGGAAAACCCGAAATGGGAAAAACCATGAGACCGTAGCCACTTCAAACTTCCACTATAATCAAAATAATAGGATCAACAGGTTCATCTCTAGCTCAACTAAAGGTATACAACAAATCAACACAATAACCAACTCAATTGACGAATCAAATCATCAATAATAACAACAAAGAAAAGTATTAATTTCACCAAAATGGAGGAACCTTTGAACGATCAGCTTTGTTAAAATTGAGGAGCTCAAAGTTGGGAACAACATATCAGAAAATCATCTTGATCGGGTAAGAAATCACCATCCGATCAAGGCTGCAAAGATCAAACCTCACCTTAAATTTTCTCTCTTTCCCTCTCGGCAGAAGCCTCTGCCAAAACTCTCTCCACTCCTTTTTTTTTCTTCTTTTTTTTTAGTTTGTAACTCACCCACTCATCTGACCACTCTCACTCTCTTTTCTTTTCTTTATACATGCACACACACACAAAGTAAAAAAAACAATAAATGATGGTCCCAATGAGTTGGGAAACCACTCACAAACATAACTTGCTCTTTAGGCAATGGTTCATGATATTAGGTTCATGGTCTTGAAATCTAATGATATCTGATGTTTTTTGAAAAATATTGAACTTCAGATTTAAATTTCTGGCTTTCAATCTTCCAAAAAAATAAGTTTTTTTGAGAAAAAAACTTCATCAAGAGCTTCAAACATGAAACAAAGTTAAAAACAACAAGGAGAATCTATCCCAATACACCCAAAATAATCTCCTCATTATTTCTATCAGATGTAAGAACATCAATAAGAAAAGAAGGAACTCAAAACCATAGTAACCCTAGCAAGCTTTTATGCTACATCTTTGGTTTATATTTTAACCCAACAAAATCAGAGACCTAGAATAGATTTTTCAAGGTCATTACCATTAAAATTCATTAAACCAAATTCAGATACATCAACTTCCAAGAATTATGATGCATAAAAACCTCTTGGTTATCCATCTTGACATCAATCAATCTCTCTTCACCCACGTTGTTTTTTGATCCACGGAAGAGCTTCTCAAGCACTAGCTGCTTCCACTGTATTGACATACAAAGAATCACAATAAAATCATGATATCTTGCACAACAATTGAAACAACTCATATGATACTAATTTTTCAAAATTAATGATATTAAATGTATTTTATGATATTAATTGATAATTATGATATTAATTGACATGTAATATAAATAATTAAAATTAATTAATAATAAATAAATAAATAAACCAAATAAAATGTATATTTTCTTTCAAAAATTATGACATATACAATAATTTATTATAATTATGAATAATATTGTATAAATTTTTTATTGTTTTATATTAAAGTAAATAATAGATCAAATAATTATTATTGTTTAATATTGTAAATGAAAAAATAATCCTAAGATAGAAATAAAGAAAGAATGTTCCACAGGAAAAACTCCAAAAAACACACCGTCTCCTTAACAATAATCATATCAACCATCACAAATACTACTATTAATAAGAATTGCTTAGATTACAAGCTTAATCATAACTGTATGCCTTGACAAGTTGATTGACATCTAGCCATTAAATTTTCTGTTCAATTGCATCCTCTATCTTCTTCTTGTCATCTGCAAAACATTGTTTGCATCAATCTTCTTTTTACGTTCCTAATCTTTAGCCTTGTAATTTTTGGCCATCAACACCGTCTTCTCAATCTTTTTCTTGTGCAACATACCTCTATGATTAGTGATAGTAACCTTGTTTTATCAAAGTACATTGTGATAATGAGGAACACCCTTTCAAGCTAGAGGAAAGGTAAATAATGCACTTTAATATCGACACACTTCTGAGCTTCTAGAAATTAGATTTAGGAATAAAGTTTTAGCTTTTCCTATTCAATTCGGTTCTTCTTTTTGAATCCATTATTACATTCTTTGTTATTTTAGAGGAATTTTCTTTTTAAAAAAAATGTATAATTTTTTAAAGTGCTATGATATGTATTCTGTTAATTATTCTTGTTGAAAATACAAACCGGATAAAACAGGGTCACAGCTAAAATTTGAAAAAAATAAAAATATTGAACACAGATTTTACGTGGAAAACCCCCAAACAAATTAGGGTAAAAACCACAAACAAAAGATTGAAGAATTTTATTGAAAAGAAAATAAATTTAGAGTAATAACACAACTCAAAAATAAACCCTCAAATTTTTTCTGTTCCTCCCCTTTTTTCTCTCATGTTTACTGGAATGATTTTAGGATATATGGATAGTTTAAGCCTTTACATCTCCTGCCTATTTATAGGCAGGAGTTTGTGCGTACGCCCACCACAATACAGCTAACAATTTCTGACTTTTTTTTTTAATAAAACAATTTGGTGCCCACCCTTTCTTTTCCTATTTTTGCGGCATCCACCATCTTTTACTTTGACAATCTCCCACTTGAAGATTTGATTGAGGATTAATCAGATCTTCACACCATTCTTTTGTCCTTGTCTTTCCATGCTACTTATGCTTCCATCAGGCCACTAGAAGATCGACACCATACAAACTTGTCAGTGTTAACTGCTTTTGTCATAAAGTCTGCCAGGTTGTTTTTTGTATGAATTTTCTGCATATCCACTGTGCCCTCTTCCATTTTCTCTCGAACGACGTGATACTAGACTCATATGTGCTTTGACTTGGAATGAAAAGTTGGATTCCTTGCAAGATGCAAGGCACTCTGATTGTCACAAAACATAACCATCTTTTCTTGTTCGTGCCCGAGTTCCTCCATTATCATTTTCAACCATACTGCTTCTTTACTAGCTTATGTAGCTACTACATATTCTGCTTCTATTGTTGAAGTTGCCATAACTGACTGCAGTTTTGATATCCAGCTTATAGCTCCGCCAGTAAGTGTGAACACATACTCTGTGGTGGATTTACTTTTATCAAGATCACCTACATAATCTGAGTCAACATATCCTTTGACAATAAAGTCTGATCCTCCATAATACATAGAAACATTTGAGGTCCCCTTAATGTATCTTAGGATCCTCTTCACTGCATTCCAATGCTCTCTGCCAGGATTTTCCATATACTGACTCACTACTCCCACTGTATGTGCAATGTCTAGTCATGTACAAATCATCACGAACATTAAACTTCCCACTGCTGATGCATACGGTACTCGAGACATTTCCATCCTTCCTTCTTCATTGCTAGGATACATACTGGAGGATAATTTAAAACTAATAGGAAGTGGGGTAGAAATTGGCTTACAGTCTTGCATATTGAAGCGTCACAAAACCTTCTTCAAATAATTTTTCTGAGAAAGCCAAATATTCTTGTTGCTTCTATCTCGGTGAATTTGCATCCCTATAATCTTGTTTGCTAGTCCCAAGTCCTTTATTTCAAATTCCCTAGCCAACTTTACCTTCAATTCTTTAATATGATCTTTGTTGGGGCCAGCCACTAACATGTCATCTACATACAACAGTAAGATAATGAAATCACTACCAAATCTCTTGAAATATGCACAAGGGTCTGCATTCAGTCTGTTGTATCTAAGGCTCATAATGAAGGAATCAAATCTCTTATACCAACACCTCAGCGCCTGTTTTAAACCGTATAGAGATTTGTTCAACCTATAAACCAATTTTTGCTTTCCTTTTTCTTCAAAACCTTCTGGCTTGAGCATATAAATTTATTCTTCAAGATCTCCATGAAGAAAAGGTATTTTCACATCTAGCTGTTCCAGATGTAAATCAAATGTAGCACACATTGCCAGAACTACCTGAATAGTTATTAGTTGAACCACAGGAGAAATATTTCATTGAAATCAATCCCCTCTTTCTGAGCATAGCCTTTCACCACTAATCTTGCATGAAACCACTCCACTTGATCATCACTATTTCTTTTGATCTTAAAGATCCATTTATTACCAATGGCCTTTCTTCCTTGTGGTAGTGTCACGAGCTCCCAAGTCTTATTCTTATGCAAAGCTTCCATTTCTTCTTGCATTGCTACCATCCATTGAGATGCATCTGAACTGTTCATTGCTTCTTAGAGAGTTGATGGCTCTCCTTCCTCAATTAAAAGATAGTATGCAACATTACTAACTATAACATAATCATTATGCTAGGATGGTATTGACTTTGCATGTTTTCCCTTTCCAAGATCTACCTCTTCAGACTCGGTTAACTCTGCTTCCTCGTGCTCTAGTGCTGCTTCAGAAGGATCATTTTCTGTAGAGTTCTTTTCCACCTGTACAGCAGTAGTTTCTGAATTTTCTTTTTAAGTGCTATCATCATCTTCTTTGAACTTATCTTCCAAGAAGATAACATCCCTGCTGACTATAACCTTGTGGGCAGTGGGATCCCACAGGCGACATCCCTTCACGCCATCAGCATATCCCAAGAACAAACACATCCTGGATTTTGGATCCAACTTCATAGTTTGTTGGGCATTATACATCACATACACAGGACTTCCAAATACATGGAGGTTTGAATAATCAACTGGCTTCCTAGTCCACATCTTCATCGGTGTCTCCAATTCAATTATTGTAGATGGAGACTTATTGATCACATAATAGGCGGTGTTGATTGCTTCTGCCCAAAATGCCTTATCTAGACTTGCAGCTCCCAACATTGCTCTTGTTCTTTCTAACAGAGTTCTGTTCATCCTTTCTGCCACTCCATTTTGTTGTGAAGTATACGTCATAGTGAACTACCTTTTGATGCCTTCTTGCTTGCAAAAGCTATCAAATTCATTACCAGTATATTCTCCTCCATTATCTGTCCTCAAACACTTGATCTTATTTTCTGAATCAAATTTAACCCACGCTTTGTAAGATTTGAAGGTTGCGAACACATCTCCCTTACTCTTGATAGTATACACCCAACATCTCTTAGAGTAATCATCGATGAAGGATACAAAGTACTTCGCTCCTCCTAGTGATGAAATTGGTGCTTGCCATAC
Source organism: Dalechampia spathulata (assembly GCA_948192965.1). Lineage (NCBI taxonomy): Eukaryota > Viridiplantae > Streptophyta > Magnoliopsida > Malpighiales > Euphorbiaceae > Dalechampia > Dalechampia spathulata. The sequence goes on along the minus strand of CANYBF012964285.1, from coordinate 22,455 downwards.
ATCAGAGTGAACTAATTCAAGAATATTTTTACTTCAAGAATTGGATGTGTTGAACTTTAATCAATGCTGCTTGCTTGTTATACAATGCTCACAAAAGGGTAGTGATACCTTTGTAAGACCCGGAAGTAGATTTTTCTCAGCAAGAATCTTCATGCCTTGTTCAGACATATGTCCAAGTTTTTGATGCCACACCATTGTAGATCTTTCACTTGAACTTGAAGCAACAGATGCTTCTTCTTCTTGCACAATCTCTCCACACAACATATACGAATTTGCAGCAACCTTTTCACCTTTCATAATCACCAGCGCTCCTTGGCTAATCTTTATGATGCCTTTCTGAACTTTGATAGTGCATTCCAGATCATCCAGTTGTCCCACAGATAATAAATTCTTCTTGAGGCCTTCCACATGTTGCACTCCTTGAATAATATAGACTATTCCATCATGCATCTTCAATTTGACGGTCCCAATGCTTACAATTTTTAAGGCATTATCTTTGCAGCTATACACAGATCCTCCTAAGATAGGTTCATAATGATAGAACCATTCTCTTTGAGAGGTCATATTGTCACAGCCACATGAGTGACGTGTTTGGTATACATCTAAATGTCTGTATGCATATGTGTTTTGTTATACGATGAGGTATTGTTGATGATGTATATGTATGTATGTATGTATGCATGTATATGTGGATGCATGGTATTGTTTGTGATGTTGTTTGTGATGTTGTCACCTTATTGGGAAGCGTGACTTCTCGGTTGGATGAGGGGCAGCTATGTTGGTGTGTTTAGGCTTTTTTGGAAGTGTTTTAGGTTGGTACCAGGGGAGTAAGGGACTAAATGGTGGATGTCTTGGTTTTCTCAGGCTCGGTACGGGCGTACGGACACCCGTACAAGCGTACAAAACTCCCTAGAGGTGGTACGGACATGCCAAGAGGTTGCACGACCGTACCATTACTCGCAAGAATTTAGGTTTATCAGGAATTTTAGGGTCGTACGGGCATACCAAACTTGGTACAGGCGTACGATAACTTGCAGGAAAATCAAGGCATCAGGATTTTTAGTTTGGTATGGGCGTACGGGTGTTTGGTACAGCCGTATGTGACTTAAAACACTATTTTTAAGAAGATAAACATAGACTTTTCTTTGACTTTCTTCCTTGTTCTTCTTCTAAACCCTTTCCCAAACGTCCCTAAAACCCTGGAGTTTGTTTCCCTTCAGGTTATTAAGCATATCAGAGTTAATTTTGCAAGTCTAGAAGCTTAGAGGAGTGATTAGCCACTAGAAGCTTTACTTCTAACAGGTTAGTGCTAGATAGTGCTAGTCAGTACTAGTTTGTATTAGTTTGTTCTTTGCTTCTTTTGTTGTTTGAAGCCAAGTAAGGCTTAGGAAATGATGTTTGGGGAATGAATTCTCGTATTTATCTATTGCTTTGAGATTTGAGCTCTTTATTTATTGCGTAATGTGTTTCTTGATTGAGATATGACAAGGCACTCTTGCATTTTAGCATGATCATGATATATGGGATTCGTGAATATCTTAACAGAGCGAGAGAAAATGAGAACAAGGCATGCTGGGTCATATATTATAGGATTCCATAATGGAATCGTATATTATATTGCCTCCTACAGGAGTTAAGTCTCGAGACATAGTTAAAAAAGGGCCTAAGGGCCAGGATTACAATTTTCCTCCTTCAGGAGTTGAGTACCGGTACATAGGGACCTAGCATGGATAAGAATTGTGCACAATTAGAATGAAAAAAGGGGAAATGAGAGTACATAATAGAAAAAGAGAGAAGGGGGCAAGCATAGCATTGCATTGTATTGCCTGTTGTTTGAAATGCTTGTTCCTGTTATATGAGTTGTATGTTAGCTAGCACCACTGAGTTTTAGACTCAACGTTTATCAATTGATGAACGCAGGTTCCGAGCCTACTGTAGAGGGTCCAGAGCAATGATTGCCCATGTCAATAGAGAAGCGAATTCAGTAGTAATCCTAATCTTGAGCTGGTCCGAGAAAGCCAAGCATGTTTCTTCTTGTTAGCCTGTCTATTATAGCTTGTGTATAATGTAGAGGCAGGAGTATTTATGTATATTGGTGGTGACTTGTACGGATTGCGTAACTCAAACCTTCGTATATTAATGAATATACTTTATTTCAGTGATCTATTCATTCAATTGAATGTATGTTGATTATCCAGGGTTATTATTCTTGGTTCTTTATGTCTATTGCACCACCGTACTATATGTGGTCCCCATATGATATCTTTTTATACGTGTACAGGTATCCCTTGTAGTGTATACAACGATTTTCTGTACGGGAGGTCGTTGTGTATGCTACGGGAGCATGTTACTCCAGGTATGGGCTAGGCGTGACATGTTTTAGTGGTATCAGAGCTATGGTTTAGCTCGTAGAGCTATGGCTAGCTCAATGTGTTATTGTCTTGATTCCTAGGAGTTTTGCCTCTGAGTTATAAGCTACAGTAAAGAAGTGCTGCTTGTCCTGACCACTGCTGACCGTAGGACTCTTGTTCATGTGCTACAGATTAGGTGTGATGTCTGATAGAAGGATTAATATTGGTGAGGAAGGTGGGGATAACTTTAATCCCCAAGAGAGTTCCTCAGGATCGGGAGAGCTCGTGGGTAGGCAGGTGGAGGCATCGACTGTTGACCCGATGGTAACTCAGTTTGCCCAGTTCTTGCGTTTCCTCCAGACGCAGAGTCAGGCGTTGCCTGCAGTTCCTGCCCCACCTCCAGTGGAGCAGAGGGAGGAGTACAAGTTGGACTTCATGAAGTTGAGGTTGTATGGAGCTACTGATTTTATTGGTACTACTGATCTGTATGTGGCGGAGGTATGATTGGAGCGGATACAGAGAGTGTTGCGCCAGTTGAAGTGTCCGGAGATGGCGAAGTTTGAGTATGCCATCTCACTACTTCAGGAGGATACATATGAATGGTGGAAAACTATTCCATAGAGTATGGCTGACCCTTCAGTTCTGACATGGGAGGATCTTCAGGGAGAATTCTGGTAGAAGTACGTGCCTTCAGCCTATACTGATTAGAAGCTACAGGAGTTTCTCGGGCTGAAGCAGGGTGATATGTCTATGGCTGACAATGAGAAGGAGTTCACTCGGTTGTCATACTATGCTACTCATATTCTACCGTCTGGCCGGGAGAGGTGTAAGCGATTCGAGCAAGGCTTGAATCCTCGGCTCAAGGCATTTGTGCAAAGCTTCCAGTATGATGACTTTTCAACTCTAATGGCCAGTGCACTAGACCTTGAGTGTACGATATACGAGGATGACACTCGATAGGAGTCGATGAGGAGGCTGTATAGAGGGCTGGGTTCTTCTTCAAGTTCATCAAAGAGGGGCAAGTTCAGGAGTTCTTTCCCTCCTAGATCAGCAGATGTGCAACCGATGTCATCCCGTCGAGAGCAGAGTGGAAGGCCCGTTTCTTATAGTGGCAGTATAGGTGCTGGACTGTATTTATACCATACTCGTGGTCAGACTCATTATGGAGCTTGTCAGGCAGGTAGTAACCTATGCTTCAGATGTGGCGGTGCTGGTCACTATGCTCGGGAGTGCCTAGAGTGGTCTGGTGGACCGGTTTGTCCTGTTGTTGAGGGACAGGCTCGACAGCAGCAGCAGTAGCCGAGACTTAGCTCTGTGGGTTCTCAGAGTTCAGAGAGGAGTAGAGGCTGAGATGGAGGAGGACGTGCCGCTAGCCAGGGGTCTGTTAATTAGGTTGTTGGGGCTCCTGCCGGGGTTTATAATCTGGTGTGCCAAGAGGAGCAACAAGCAGCGGATGTAGTGCTCGGTAATGTTCTTATTTTTGATCATGATGCTTTAGTGTTGTTTGATCTAGGTTCTTCGCAATCTTATATTGATGTACGGTTTGCTCGATTGATTGGTATGTCGAGTGAGGGGTTAGGTTATGGGATATTGGTATCTAGTCCACTAGGGAGAGATGTGGTTGTTGATAGAATATTTAGGTGATGTCCTTTGTTTATTTAGGGTGTGTGTTTCCTATCTGACATTGTGGAAATGCCATTTCAGGAGTATGATATCATACTGGGAATGGATTGGTTGGCAAAGTATGGTGCGGTAATAGACTGTCAATGGAAGACAGTGACCCTTCAGCCTCCTAATCAGGAGACGATTCTGATTAAGGGTAATGTGACGTCAGTGACAGCAAGGCTAGTGACAGCTGTGACTGCATGAAAGTTACTAGCATAAGGTTGTGAGGTAACCTTAGCTCATGTGTTTGACGGGAGATAGAAGGAAGTACAGTTGAATGAGATTCCAACTGTATGTGACTTCCCTGATGTGTTCCCAGAGGATTTGCCCGAGTTACCACCTGAGAGAGAAGTAAAGTTTGAGATTGAGGTACTACCGAGTACAGAACCGATCTCGATCACAGCTTATCGGATGGCACCAACAGAGCTTAAGAAGTTAAAAGTACAATTGCAGGAGTTACTTGATAAAGGGATTATTCGCCTGAGTGTTTCACCTTGGGGTGTGCCGGTGTTGTTTGTGAAGAAGAAGGATGGGTCTATGTGGATGTGTATAGACTACAAGCAGCTGAATAAAGTAACAATTAAGAATCGATATCTGTTGCCACACATTGATGATTTATTCAATCAACTTAAGGGTGCAGCAGTGTTTTCTAAGATTGATCTGCGATCAGGCTACCATCAATTATGGGTGAAGGAAGATAGTGCGGCGAAGACTACATTCAGGACTCGGTATTAGCATTACGAATTTCTAGTGATGCCATTTAGATTGACGAATGCACCAACAGAATGTATGGCATTGATGAACATAGTGTTTTCTGATTACCTAGACCAGTTTGTTATCGTGTTCATTGATGATATTCTTGTATACTCTAAGACGTATGAGGAGCATGATTTTCACTTGAGGTTAGTGCTCAAACGATTGAGGGAGAAACAATTGTTCGGTAAGTTATCAAAGTGTGATTTCTGGCTTGATCAAGTAGCGTTCTTAGGGCATGTGATCTCTGTCGAACGGATCAGAGTAGACCCGAGTAAAGTAGAAGCGGTGCTGAGCTGGAAGGTTCCTAGAAATGTCAACGAGATTCGCAGTTTCTTGGGTTTAGCGGGGTTTTACCAGACGTTTGTCAAGGGATTCTCTATGATTGCTTTACCCTTGACGATGTTGTTACGGAAGGATGTTCCTTTTGTCTGGTCGAAGGAATGTTAGAGGAGTTTTGAGAGGTTGAAGGAGTGTTTGACATAGGCTCCAATTCTTACGCTACCCACTCCGGGTCAAGCATACATAATTTACAATGATGCTTCGTTGAATGGTTTAGGATGTGTTTTGATGCAGGACCATAAGATGATTGCCTATGCCTCCAAGCAATTGAAACCACACAAGAGGAACTATCCCACACACGATTTGGAGCTGGCAGCAATCGTGTTTGCACTTAAGATCTGGCGACATTATTTGTGCGATGAGCTCTGCTATATGTACATAGATCACAAGAGTCTGAAGTATCTGGGTACACAGAAGGAGTTAAACTTGAGGCAAAGATGTTGGATTAAACTTATCAAGGATTACGACTGCATGATCGACAATCACCAGGGGAAAGCTAATTCAGTCATCGATGCTTTGAGTCGGAAGATGTTTGCTGGGTTAAGACAATTTTCTCTAATTTTAGTTTATGAGATACGACAATTGAATGCTATTCTGACGCTACAATCTGACTATATTCTGGCACAATTACAGATGAAAGTGAAGCCTTTAATGATAGACCAGATACAGAAAAGTGCAATAGGAGATGTGGAATATCAGAAACAGTCGTAGAAGGTGCAGTCTGGTAAGACTACCTTGTTTACCATGGATGAGGACGGTAATTTAAGGCACGAGACACGATTGTATGTTCCGACAGACGAGGAATTGAAGCAACAGATTTTAGAAGAAGCTCATAGTTTGGCATTTGCTTATCATCCTAGAAGTACGAAGATGTATCAGGATTTAAGATAGTATTATTGGTGGGTCGGTATGAAGAAGGACATAGCGGATTATGTGGCTAAGTGCTTGATTTATCAGCGAATAAAAGTAAAACACTAGGTGCTTGCTGGTTTACTTAATCCGTTACCATTGCCAGAGTGGAAATAAGATTGGATTACGATGGATTTTATCATGGGGTTGCCGTTAACACAGGCTAAGCATGATGTAATTTGGGTAATCGTAGACCAGTTGACTAAGATGACTTATTTCATTCCTGTGCATATGGATTATGGATTGGAGAGATTGGCAGGGTTGTATATGCGAGAGATTGTTCAGTTGCATGGGATTCCATCATCTATCATATCTGATAGGGATCCTCGATTTACATCTCAATTTTGGGGAGCTTTCCAGAGAGCTTTAGGCTCGAAAGTCCATTTCAGTATGGCTTTTCATCCCTAGACTGATGGACAATCAGAGCGGGTAATTCAAATCTTGGAGGACATGTTACATACCTGTATCCTCGAGTGGGAGGGTAGCTGGGATCAATACATACATTTGATTAAATTCATGTATAATAACAGCTACTAGTCAAATATTCAGATGGCACTACATGAGGCTTTGTATGGGCGAAGGTGTCGGACGCCGTTGCTTTGGGATGAGGTTGGTGAGCAGAGATTGATTGGACCTGAGCTTGTGAAGCAAGCTAGGGAGCAAGTAAAGCTGATTAAGTCGAGGTTGAAAGCTGCTTCTGACAGACATAAGTCATAAGTGGACTTAAAGAGACATGATATTGAGTACGGAGTTGGCGATAAGGTATTTCTGAAAGTATCTCCGTGGAAGAAGATTATAAGATTTGGTCAACAGGGTAAGTTGAGTCCCTGTTTCATTGGTCCATATGAGGTGCTTGAGAGAGTGGGACCGTTAGCTTATAGATTGGCTTTGCCACCCGAGTTGGACTGGATTCATAATGTGTTTCATGTTTCGATGTTAAGGAGATACAGATCGGATCCTTCACACATGCTTCCAGTATAATCAATTGAGATTCAACCTGACTTATCCTATGTAGAGGAACCGATTCAGATTTTGGCCTGAGAAGTTAAGCAACTAAGGAACAAACGAATACCTTTGGTTAAGGTATTGTGGAACCATCACACGGGTCAAGATGCGACTTGGGAGCGAGAAGCTTTAATGAGAGAACAGTATCCTCACTTGTTCACTGGTAAGTTTCGTTCTAATTTTGGGATGAAATTTCTTTTTAGGGGGAGAGAGTTATCACAGCCACGTGAGTGACGTGTTTGGTATATGTCTAGATGTCTATATGCGTATGTGTTTTGTTATACGATGAGGTATTGTTGATGTTGTATATGTATGTATGTATGTATGCATGTATATGTGGATGCATGGTATTGTCTGTGATGTTGTTTGTGATGCTGTCGCTTTATTAGGAAGCGTGACTTCTCGATTGGATGAGGGGCAGCTATGTTGGTATGTTTAGGCTTGTTTTGGAAGTGTTTTAGGTTGGTACCAGGGGAGTAAGGGACTAAATGGCGGATGTCTTGGTTTTCTCAGGAATTTGGGTTTGGGTTTGTCATGAATTTTAGGATCGTACGGGCGTACCAAACTTGGTACGGGCATACGACAACTCGTAAGAAAATCAAGGCATCATGATTTTTAGTTTGGTACGGGCGTACGTGACTTAAAACACTATTTTTAAGAAGATAAACATAGACTTTTCTTTGAATTTCTTCCTTATTTTTCTTCTAAACCCTTTCCCAAATGTCCCTAAACCCCTAGAGTTCGTCTCCCTTCGGGTTATTAAGCATATCAAAGTTGATTTTGTAAGGCTAGAAGCTTAGAGGAGTGATTAGCCACTAGAAGCTTTACTTCTAACAGGTTAGTGCTAGATAGTGCTAATCGGTACTAGTTTGTATTGGTTTGTTCTTTGCTTCTTTTGTTGTTTGAAGCCAAGTAAGGCTTAGGAAATGATGTTTGGGAATTGAATTCTTGTATTTGTCTATTGCTTTGAGATGTGAGCTCTTTATTTATTGCGTAATGTGTTTCTTGATTGAGATATGACAAGGCACTCTTGCATTTTAGCATGATCATGACATATGGGATTCGTGAATGTCTTAACAGAGTGAGAGAAAATGAGAACAAGGCATGTTGGGTCATATATTACAGGATTCCATAATGAAATCGTATATTATATTGCCTCCCACGGGAGTTGAGTCTCGAGACATAGTTAAAAAGGGGCCTAAAGGCCAGGATTACAGTTGTCCTCCTTCGGGAGTTGAGTACCAGTACATAGGGACCCAGCATGGATAAGAATTGTGCACAATTAGAACGGAAAAAGGGGAAATAAGAGTACATAACAGAAAAAGAGAGAAAGGGGCAAGCATAGCATTGCATTGTATTGCCTGTTGTTGGAAATGCTTGTTCCTGTTATATGAGTTGTATGTTAGCTAGCACCACTGAGTTTTAAACTCAGCGTTTATCAATTGATGAACGTGTAAGAGTAGCGCGCCCCGGACGCGGGAGCGCTGCACGTTGTTTGGCGTGAAATGCTGTGGTGCTTGCTCTCAATGGCGTACTTCCGTAGTTGATTGGTCTTTAACCTAGAAAGATCGTGTCGAGTTAAAGTTGTGGAGTCGCCACCTAGTTTGTTTTGTCAATTCAATTGAGTGACTAGAAAACTAGGAAATAAAACCCGGGCCTTCCTATGTTGGAAAGTGGCCTGAATTTCTTAAGAGTTTGGGTTCGGGATTTCGAATTTATTAATATTCCATTTTATTATGTTCACTTATTTAATTTTAATGAAAGCTCCTAAGCACACAATTAGGTTTAAGTTTGATTAACATACTCTTTCATGGCATAAGGCATACAAGGAGGCATATCACATATCATAAAGCATAAATAAAGCATAAAGAAAGCATAAAGAAAGCGATAAAATGCAGAAAGTAAAATGTGGGTATTTAAAATACAACCCACCCAAATAAAAGGAAAGCAGATAAATGAAAATAAAATACTTTGGGTATTTAATACAACCCAACCAAAATAATTAAATAAAAGAAAAGCATAAAATCCTAATTGGGGCCCGAGGCCTAACTCCTCTCTTCCAAGTCCAATGGGGTTGCTTTTGATTGGGCCTCGGGCCCGACCCATCTACTTCCTCCTCTTTCCCCAAATCAAACCTAATTAATCTGCAAAATCAAATTAAAGAGCAAAAAAGGGAACAAATGCAAGAAATAAAGGCATTAATCACAAAATCAGCACACAAATCACGCAAATAGACATAAATAAACACAAGGAAAACACAGAAATCAAGGAACAGACATTCTTGGATCATACGCGATCGCGTATGATATTGCGATGATCATACGCGATCGCGTATGATTATACGCGATCGAGGTAAACAATGACAAAATCATACGCGAAGACTTAAAACAAGACATAGACCATTCGGCAATCAAAATAAATTAAAAAGGCATTTTTTATAACATATGCGATCGGGAAGATCATACGCGATCGCGTATGATATGGTAATGATCATACGCGATTGCACATGATAATGTGCATGCAAAACAAGGCGAAAGCAAAACACTAAAACACATAAATATCATGCGTAATTCATTAAAACAATTCAATTTTCAATATATTGAGGCATAGATATGATGAAAAATAGCATAATAACAATAAAAAGTGACAGATTTGCCAACCTCTTGTCGATTCTCCTTAGCTCCGAGTATAGGGAAGAAGAAAATGGTCCAAAATCCAAGTTTAGGGATGGAAATCACCTAATCTAAGTGATTTGGTGAGTTTATTTTAATCATAATGGCTTAGATTTATCAAAATTAGGTTAAGAATCAATTAATCACGTTTTGCGGCTGCCAAAACCCTAATCCCGTAGCTCTCCAAGTGCCAACCCCTGTCAGAATGGAGTTCCTAAGCTTTTAAAATTGCTGTCTCGGAGACATACGCGATCGCGTATGCCCACATATGCGGCGTGTCACAAACATACGCGATCGCGTATGTTTGTACATATACGGTGGGGCCAAAACATACGCGGCGCGTGTCGTCCTAAAATGGGCCAGAATTGGCCCAGAACGGTCTGGAATGATCTGAATCAGTTCGGAATGGCCCAAGACCAACCCGAAATGGTCCAAAATCATCCCGGACTCGATCTAAGTCAAGCCGGTCCAAAATTAGGGTGCGGCAGAACGCAGGTTCCGAGCCTACTGTAGAGGGTCCAGAGCAATGATTGCCCGTGTCAATAGAGAGGCGAATTCAGTAGCAATCCCAATCTTGAGGTGGTCCGAGACAACCAAGCATGTTTCTTTTTGTTAGCCTGTCTATTGTAGCTTGTGTATAATGTAGAGGAAGGAGTATTTATGTATATTGGTGGTGACTTGTATGGATTGCGTAACTCAAACCTTCGTATATTAATGAATATACTTTATTTCAGTGATCTATTCATTCAATTGAATGTATGTTGATTATCCAGGGTTATTATTCTTGGTTCTTTATGTCTATTGCACCACCATACTGTATGTGGTCCCCATACGACATCTTTTTATACGTGTACAGGTATCCCTTATAGTGTATACAACAATTTTCCGTACGGGAGGTCGTTGTGTATGCTACGGGAGCATGTTACTCCAGGTATAAGCTGGGCGTGACATATATTATAACTTGCTTCTCAGTCAAGAATCCATACATCAGCATACTTTTTCCTGTTCTCAGTAGATATTGCTGTTTCACAGCATAATACATTGCCATCATTTGAAGTGCTCGCCACGTTCCCTTGAGAATTAGAATTCTTCAGACTCCAACAATCCTTCTTTAAGTGACCCTTCTTACCACATTGGTAACATTTAAAATTCTTCTTACTGCTTGATTTTGACCTGCCATGATTGTGACTCCCACTTGGGCCATGTTTTGTTGATCTCCCTCTTATCACCGTTAAAGCCTCCACTTGTTATGAACCTGCTTGTTTATCCTCCTTGTTCTTTCGTTGATTTTCTTCTTCGAAAATTGTTGTTGCTATATCATCAAAGACCAGAGAATCGGAATGAACATTGTTTAAAAGATTGATGATAAGCTGATCATACGAATTTGGTAGACTTTGGAGTAAAAGTTCTGCACGTTCTTGAAACTCTATTTTATAGCCCAAAGATGTAAGCTGAGAAAATAGAGTATTTAGAATATTAAGATGCTCTGTCACTGAAGTAGATTCTGCCATTCTCAGGGTGTACAGATTCCTTTTAAGGAAAATTTTATTATGCAACGATTTAGCCTCGTACAATTTGATCAAGTGATCCCAAATCTCCCTTGTCGTTTTCTTTTCTTCTATACTGGACAATATCCATCTACAAGAGCCAGATGTAGGTTTGCTATAGCATTCCCATCCATCTCGTTCTATTTAGTATAATCTGTGTAATCCTGTGACCTTTCATTGATCGCCGCCAGACAACCATCTTTTCTCAAGATAGCTTTTATCTTCAATTTTCACAGTAAGAAATTTCTCCCATTGAACTTCTCGATCTCAAATTCTACCGTTATTGCTTTTATCATAATTTTACTGTTTGCGATATAATCTAACTTATTTTCTGATGTGGAGGATCCAATTTAATAGCAACCACAGAACATACGATAAGTAAGTATATACGCACAAAAACAGTATCATAAACAGTATTTTACTGCAATGCTTCTGCCGCTATAGTGACTGCTACAGTACCCCTGCTATAATGCCTCTACTACAATACGCGAACTGCTACAGTAATGAACAAGTGGCCAAAATGCTACGGTACCATCACCTTTTAACAAAATATTATTGTTTGGCACTGTTCACAAAATTTGATTTTTTATGTCAATTTTTCGAACAGATTGCACCGAAAAATTTCTCATAATTTTTCCTTCCTTTTAGCGTACTCCTTTTCAAAAAATTCCTTCAACAAGAACCAAAGCTCTGATATCACTTGTTGAAAATATAAACCGGATAAAGCAAGCTCATAGCTAAAATTTGAGAAAAATAAAAATATTGAACATAGATTTTACGTGAAAAACCTCCAAACAAATTAGGGTAAAAACCACGGAAAAAGAATCGAAGAATTTTATTCAAAAGAAAATAAATTTAGAGTAATAACATAACTCAAAAATAAACTCTCAAATTTTTTCTCTTCCTTTCCTTTTTCTCTCGTGTTTACTGGAATGATTTTGAGATCTGTGAATGGTTTAAGCCTTTACATTTCCTGCCTATTTATAGACAAGAATTTGCACGTACGCCCACCACAATAAACAATTCTGCGCACAATAAACAATTTTTGACATTTATTTTTATAAAACAATTCTGCGCACACCCTTTGTTTTCTTATTTTTACAGTACCCACCATCTTTTACTTTGAGAATTAAATTTTAGGATATGCTTTAAATTCTGTCAATTTGACTTGTTATGCAATATTTCTTTTTTCATTTTTAAAGTACCAATTGCATTTTTGCCCTTCTGTTTTCTAAAACTAAATAATAAATAGAAAAACAAAACAAAACAAATATAATAATTTTATCCCCCTAACTACTTGAAATCAAATCTCTAAATCAAAAGTATCAAGTTTAAACTAAAAAATCGTATAAATCTTCTAAGAGTCTACCCACATAGTTCTTATGCTCATAAGCCTTGTTTCTCAACAAAATTAAGTAAGATGATGGAAATTGGCTTCGTTTTCTTGTCTTTGAACCTTTCAATCTATAAAATTCAAAAACCAAAAAAAAAAATATTATCCATTAAACAAACATAAATAATACATAAAATATGTCTCAATAAAATACTAATAATTTTTTTATCAACATCATTGGATTCAGATGATCAATTAATAATAGTCAATATTGATAAATGATATTCAATATATCAGGATAATAAATTTGATTAACTATTAATAAATCAATACATGTATGTTTATTTATAGATATGTATAAATATATTTACATGTTCACAGTAAATATAAATATTATCTATAAGTATTGTTTAAACTTTTTTACATAAACTTATAACTTATCATATTTAATATATGTAATATGGATTTTCGGTGTTTATGTATTTTACATGTATTATTGTTTAAAGAAATATAAATAAACATATTTAAAAAAAGTTTACATGCTTGAAAACAATGGTAAATAAACTTCAAACATACATGGGATATAGTGATAAATTCAAAAAAAGAATGCATGAATGAACGAGTCTATATAAGGAAACATGAGAAATAATATATTTATGTGTGTAGGTTCGATTACTGTTAACTATAATTCAGTGATTGTTAGCATCCGATAACTATTAATTGCATTATAATAATTGCTGACGAGCTAATATCAGTTGAGATCAATAATAATATTTAAGTATATATATAAATATTTAAAATAAAAAGTGAACTGATAAAAATCGTTTTAAATGATCTATAAATTTTAATAAATATAATAAAAATATATATATCTTAGAATCAAAATTTAAAAATTGATATTTGGTGTAATATTCTATTTCTATTTAACAAGTAAAAACCCATTTAAATAAAATAAGTTGCATGGTTCCATGCGTCGGTGGGAATGAGAAATGTGGCGACTCGGCTTCCTGTTTTCAGACACCTCATCTATTCGCCTGTTTAAATTTTTCTCTTTTTTCTTAAAACACAAACCCCCCTATTTGATATAAATAATTATAAATTATTTAATATTGATTTACAAAATTTTATTGGAGTTCATTTATCAATTTAAATGAATGTATTTTCTCACATTTATTTTGTATTTCTAGCATGAAGATGTTAGGCTAAGAACGCTTTAATCTCATTTGAAGGCTAATAAAAAGCTGTTGTTATGCTTTTACGAGATTGTAAAATATCATATAATAATCATCTTTCTAATCTATAATTAGTGATAATTCAAAGTATTTTCATACTTAGCATGTATTAAGAATTATTTATGAATCAAATTGAAAATGCAGCATGACTGGTGACGTGGAAAATGTCCAAATCTGATGTATAATTGATGGATCAGCTTTTCTCTGTTTTAAACAAATCATTTTTCTTGGAAGGATTTCAAATTGTTAAAATTAATTATGGTATTATATCATTTCATCATCTTTTTCATATTGATGTTATAAAACGAGAAATTATTAAATATGAATAGTTAAACTTAAAATATTTTGAAATTAAAATATAATCATAATTATCATAAATTTGATGAATTATAAATAAAATACTAATATTTTTTTATGATTTCAATAATTTTAATTTAAAATAAAATTGAATTATTAGAAAATGAAAGAAAAGGCGAGAAAAATAGTGTCCTCCCGTTGATCAAAAATGGTGGATGGTGAATGGGCCAGCTAAATTTAGAGATATCCCATATAAATTATAAAATAACAGAAATAAGATTTTATTAAATATTAATATCATATTAATTAATATATATTTATTATTATTATTTAATAAAATCTAATATGTATTACTATATTAGTGATTCATGATATGATAAACCATATTCATTTTGCATGCACAACGCAGGTCAAGAAGCTACAGGATTTTATAACTGAATGAACCATACAAACACAACTCTCACAGAAAGATACCCCTCACTATATCCTAGGTTATAATCAAAATAAGGATTACATGCAGGAGATCAAGCCAGAAGAGACGGTAAAATTTCACAAGCAAGAATACGGCTAATTGTTATCAAGATGTTCCTGGAATTGTTTCATGAAATTTAGCTTTGAAATGGAAAACTTCAGGCAATGGAAAATTTAAGCACAAAGAGGATAACATTGTAGAACGATTTTGATTTTGCCTAAAGCCAAATATTTATTGCTTAATATGATTTCCCACAATGTATTAAGCTTCCAGCACCCAAGAAAAGACCAAATACAGCTGCACTGCCTAATGTTGTTTGTCCAATGTACCTGATTTTCAGAAGCCCTGGCACCTGCATTTCACAAACCAACCATCAGCTTCAAATGGCATGTTCATTTTGTTTGAATTGCCTTGAATTGATTAGAAAGAGGAGGGGGAAGCAAGAGCTAAATGATACAACTGCAGCTTGAATGTCAACTGAAATTGATCGTTAGATTTTCACTTCCGGCATGCATGTATAAATTATTTTCTGCAAAATGCACGAGGTATCAGGCATAGAGACCAGCCTCTTTGCAAAATGCAAGGAAGGCTGAGTATCAGCACACCCGCCTTCTCCCCATTCCTGGAATGGTGAAGAAGCACTTTGTGCACCAGATGAACCTTTCTGTACAAACTAGTTAAAATTGGGATAGAGGAAGAAAGAAAAGAAGACCCGAAGAGATTTTAAGAACATTTGAACATCTTTACTTGTAGAACATGAAACTACAGGAAAGCCATAAAGATATGATTGTCCAGTTCAAATACTTATGGCATGCATAGACACCTAAAAGGGTAAGAAATTGATAAATTAAACCAGTGGAAATTTAATGTGAGAGAGGTCTGCATGAGTTGGTTAAAATCAGAAAGGAAATGAACTAATATTTATTAAGAATCTTGTAGTTAGATTCCGACATACAATACAAATGAAGTAATTCCCAAAATCAACCCCTCCACTACTAAAGGAAAACATAAACGAGGAACCGTCCTCTCTTCTGATTTCATGGAACATATGGACATATGTTGAAGACAAACGTAGATTTGATGTGTATAAGGGAATACAGCCTCAAGTGTTTAATTAAGAAATAAAAGCTCTTAAGTATCATTCATTTCTGTCAATTGAGCAAACTTTAACAGCACTACAGCTGCATCATGTAGATTCATATGAGCTGTCCACAAGACGAGAGGTTGGGATCCATTGCAAAATATTAACTTAAAATTAAACCCTTTAGAAATAAAATGTCAACACTACAAAAAATAAAATAAAATAAAAGTTCGACAGTAGGAAAAATATAAAATCTTTTAGATTTAACAACTCAACGACATCATCTAATTGCGGTAATTTTCAAAATTAATCAGCAAAGAAAGTAGAGCCTGAACTTACTCAATATTCTAAATGAATAAGACAATTTTGAGAAAGCTAAAACTTTATTGGGCTGATTTTACGGTATAGGAGAAACTAAAAAACACATTAAATAGTAGGAATTTCCAAAACCAGAATCCTAGAAAATCGAAGATTTCCAGCATTGATCCCTCAAAGGACACCTCTGTTTATTTGAACATTCATATTTTTGGGCTCGTAAATTAAAAGCTTTATATTTGTGATCCCTCTAGCTTCCAAATGATTATCTGCTATAATCTTACTTATTAGTGAATTTCTACACTGATTTCTTCTTCTAAAGAAGAATTTGAACTTCAGTTCACTTCCATAATCAACAGGGAAAATTCCAACTAAAAAGAAAAGCAGCAGAAATTTGCTCTTTCAAGTCTCAACTAATCTCATCTGTTAAATTTAGAGCTAGAACAGATACTG
Organism: Dalechampia spathulata; assembly: GCA_948192965.1. NCBI lineage: Eukaryota > Viridiplantae > Streptophyta > Magnoliopsida > Malpighiales > Euphorbiaceae > Dalechampia > Dalechampia spathulata. The sequence continues at coordinate 6,028 of CANYBF012964285.1, read as the reverse complement.
TACCTTATACCTGATTGCCTCATATGTCCCATACACAGCACCTATAATGAAATCACATCATCAGGTAGATGATCTTGAAATTATGAATCAAATCTCAACAATTGATAAAAACCAAACTGGATATATGAACACAATGCACAGAAATTGAACCATTTCCATTCTACAACTTACTCTTTCAACCACTTTCATCAAAAATTTACATTTTTCACAACCAAAGAAAGAAGGCATAAATGTAGAAGACTCGTAATAAGTTCATTCGTATTTGATCCTTTAAACACTGTTATCATTAACACTGATTTGTCTTTCGCCCAAGTTATAAAATTTAACATAAGTAAATATAAATGATCAATCTATTATTAGTAAACTGCAGAAACAAAACAATACACTATTGCTGCTTTTATTTTTCAAAAGATCTATCATTGAAACGAGAGAGTTCAAATTGAGAATCACTTTCAGAAGAAGAAAAGAAAAGAACAGAAACCACAAGAAAGAAATTTCTTTTAAGAAAGCAGCATATGAAGTTTCTAGCACAGAACGGTTCAATTTCATTACAGGAATTTAATTAAATTTGATTGCAGTTTTTGCAATTTAAATCATGGAAACGGATAAAACTTTAACCCAATTCCCAAAATTTGAAGTGAATTCCACATTTAATGTCGTACCTTACCAAGATGAAAATTCCAATTTCAAACGAATTCCAGTTACTGAATTTCACATTCAAATTCATTTAAACCAAACAGTACGCAATCAATAGAGCAAGAGACAAGGAGCCCACAAAGAAAACAACAAGAAGATGAAGAAACACAAGCAAAAAGGTTCTATAAGTTGAATTCAATTGAATTTAAGAAAGAAAAAGAAGAAGAAGAGACAGTTTTAGGGTTTTGGGGTTTAAGGGAGAGCATACCGACGGCTCCACCTATAGCACCTCCAACAGCAACACCGGCGGTGACCCGAGTCAGACAACTATCTCTCGCCATTTGTCTAATCGAATAGACGAATACCAAGCTCACTGAACTATTCCCTATGTGGCGGTTTGATTGTGTATTCGGCAACGGGCTTCCTGCTTACGCTCTAAATCTCCTGACCCGAATCAGCCTGGTCCTGCCCGAATATATTAAACAAATAATTTGTTTGTCCTTTTTCAACATTGAAGAGAAGTATTTTTATTATAAAATTTTGTGTATTATAATTTATTTAATCAAAAATTTTAATATAATTAACATTAAATAATATATTTATAATTAATTATAAAAAAAACGCATATAATTGGTCCTAAATTTTATAACATAAAATATAGGATGATTTCTATATTAAATGTAAAAAAGATTTTTTATTTTTGTATTAGTGTGGATAATTTTAAAATTCTCTCTTTGGAATTTTTATACCTATGACCACTTTAACTAAGAGCGTAATAAAGCCAAATCATATTTTTTATTTTCAAGTTCAATCTTATACTTTTAATTTTCACCTAATGGCCATAAAAATTATATATTGATATTAATTAATTCTTATTTTACTAAAACCTTAAATAAGGCTATGATATCATTCTTTGGGAGCCTGCTTTTCTATGGAAAATAAAACAAACAAAAATACTAATTAATTAAGAGCTACTCAGGGATCTTAATACTAAGGATTTTTATTTCCTAGATTTTCTAATTTTTTCTAATTCTCCATATTTATTTAAATAACGGGTACTGGTAATAAATTCTAAAGGTGATCTATTTTCGATGAAAAAGTCCTCAAACTCCTTTTGCCTAACTACTACTTCTTCTAGATTATTAGAAAACGAATTTATTTTTTGATTTAATTTTTCTAGAGCTATAGATAACTCATTAACACGATCTATAATAGAATTTAACAAACCTATAATAGGATCTTTTCCTACTCCATGGTCTAAATGAAAACAATCAGGATAAGAACAAATATTTGACATAACACACTTATCACAACACTTCTATACATCACAAATCATTGACCTTCTTTCAGGCCCTTACTTCATATTGTATAATTTTTCACAAGAATAGAAACATGTACCTTTCAGTAGACTGGGTCCACTAAGCTTCCGTAATAGAAAATTTTTGTTGTTCCCTGCCCGTCATCGACAATTAAGTGAAGGTTCTTCTGTGTCTCTTCTGGCCTCTTTTCTCTTTTGGGGTCTTACTATGAGCTCACTCCTTCACAAACAGACCGTTTGGTAACAAAATATCAAGGTACATGGGAGATGAGAATATTATCCAGAAATCCAAGGATTTGATTAATTAAAGTCAATGTTCTTTCTGCTTCTCTACAATCGCAATGTTTGTTGTGGAATTCCATATGCTGATCGCACACTGCTTTTCCTGTTTCTGTTAGTTCCTGTTTTAGACTTCTTACCACACCTAGATTTGTAAGATCTAATAGACACAAACTTTCTACAAACTTTTCGATAGTAGAAGGCATAGAAAAATAGTTGAACTAGTAATTTTAGAGAAGTGATATAGAAAGACAGTTCTAAATTTTTATTTCTCTTCCCCCCTTCAACTGAGTTAAAGGGTATTTATAATACAAAGCTGGTGCCTTTGGTGTCACATCCACTTTTGACACCCTAGGAGTTTTATACGAATGCATGCATATATGCTCTGTATTCTATGACTATATGTGCGTCGTGATGACGAGTTGAATGTGTATGCGTATGTATGGATGAGTGTATGCATATATTATATGTTTTGAGGGTGTTTCAGGTGGTTGGGGAGTGTATTAAAGTGTGAGAAGAAGAGAATGGAGAGTAGTACGGGCATACGAGGATCCGTACGATCGTACCGAACAGGGGAAGTGAGGGGTTTAGGGCTCCTGGAGGCCATACGGGCGTACCGAGGAGTGGTCCGGCCGTACGCGTGCTTGCAGAAATTCAGGTTTGTCAAGAGAGTTGTGGACGTACGGGCGTACTGTCCTTCACAGGAAGTTGGGTTTGTCAGGGTTTTTAGGTTGGTACGGGCGTACAGAGGGTGGTACGGCCATACGCGACTTAAATCTGCCTTTTTAACAGATAAACATCAACCCTTTTCTTATGTTTTCTCACCCTTAACTCTTTAAACCTGCCCCAAACCCTTAGAAGCAGCCTTCCTTATTGCTATGAAGCAAGCGAAAGCTGGTTTAGTGAGGCTCGAGGTTTAGCTACGTGGTTAGGTGCTAGAAGTGGTCTTCCTTCAGGTTTGTGCTATGGTTTTTGCTAGAGGTTTGTGTTAGGGGTTATTGGGTGTGATGCCTATTTGCTTTCCTCATTGTTCTACAGCCCTGTAAGGTCTAGAACTGATGCTCGAGGATTGAATCCCCTATGATTGTGCTTATTTATACCATGGATGCTTGTGATTGTGGCTATGGGTTCTAAGAAGGAACGTATCATGTGTCTATTGGTTCCGAGAAGGAACGTGCCTTGTGAGTAATGGATGTTTGGCTTATTAGAATGCTTAATGGCTTGTTCATGCATTATGAATGATAGCATAACATATCATGGTGAGGGGATGAAATAAGGGTAGCAATATAAAGGTATGAGATGTACCGAGGTACGAGATATACCGAGGTACGAGATGTACCGGTATCTATCAATTAAGGGGTGAGATGCTCCTACTGGTGCGAGAGGTGCCAGTATTAATTGGTATGATACGGGGGTGAGATGCTCCCAGAAAAGAGTGCGAGAGGCACCAAACCAAGGGTGAGTGCATAGTATTATGGAGCCTTCATGATTGTGTGGTTAGGCAGAGATTGCTGGTATGCATGATAGGCAGAGATTTTCGGTATTGCTTGTGATACTGTTGACTGGCTATGTGCCGTGTGATTAGCTGTGTGCCATATATTTGGCTGTATGCTGTATGGATTATTTGCGTATGTGTATGATGTGTTATATGTTCCTAGCACCACTGAGATTATTTTCAACGTTTATCATTTGATGAACGTAGGTCCGAGTTCAGAGGGTGAGCACCGGGATTAGGGGTACAGCAGCTGGCTCATGTCTTGGACTTCTGGACGGACTCCTGTAGCTTGTGTATTTGTGCATATTCCTTTGTATTTATAGTATTTGGCAATATACTGAATGTATTGTATAAGAATCCATGTACATATCCAGGGTTTTATATTTGGTTTTGTATTTATATATATATCTTTCAGTTTCTTGGATTTTTATACGAGCATTAGAGGTTTAAAATCCCTTGTAGTATAATTATTGTTTTCTGAGACAAGTAAGCGATGGTTATGCTATGAATCCCTTGTAGTATAATTATTATTTCCTGAGACGGGTAAGCGATGGTTATGCTACGGGATCATGTCGTCACCCCTTGGGTCTTGGGTCAGGGTGTGACATGTTTAAGTGGTATCAGAGCTAAGGTTAGCTCGTTGGGCTATGGTTGCTCGGGGAGCAATGGTTAGCTCGTATGTGTTGCTCGGGTACATTTATGTCTACTGCCAAATAGGGAAAGTGCATAAATGGGAGTCTTGATAGTCCGTGCTGCTGATAAGTGCTAATGTTTGTTTTTATGCAGTTACCGAATAAGCATCAGGTACAGGGTGTTGATCATGTTGTCACCCCTTGGGTCTTAGGTCGGGGTATGATATTTGGTATTGTTTTCCAGCTCAAAAGATACTCAATAATTCTGAAATGGCCAACAAAGGCATATGGTACATTTTCAGAATTATTATGACCGATAGTGGTCCCCAGATTCCTTTATCAGATAGGAATCTCCATTATTTACACAACATGCCAAATTTAAAAAGCACTCATAGCTGGTGTCTGTTAGACTATTTTTGCCAGCTTTACATATTTATCATATGCATACAATAAAGAATGATAATTGGTGTTTTTCCACCTACCATTCGTACTCGTAAAGTAAAGTAGCAAACAAATGGAGGGGTCATCTCTATCAGTAGAGATAAGATTCCTTTTACTAGGTCATGCTTGACGTCAATATCCATCTTGATGAACTCCTGCTATATCCATCAGATATTATTCTTCTTCTGTATCCTCTTCTGGATCTTCTTCCAACTCTTGCTCTTCGTTGTTTATTCTTGCTCCATGCCTAACTCCTTCTTTTGCTTCTTTTTCTTGATAGATCTTTTTCCAGAGCTTAAATGTCTGGCTTTTGAATTTAAATCTATCCAGGAAATCTTCAAACCAGTATCAAATTTTAATAATTCATTTTTCTCCTTTAACAAACTGTAAATCTTCCCATCTGTAATATTTCAATTTTGATAGAAGAAATTCATCTATATGAGCAGTAACCACCATTCTGTCATCTCCTAATATCAGAAAATGTCACACCCAGCCCAAACCCAGGAGGACATGCTCCCACGGCACAAACAGTGGCCTACTAGGAAGACCAGTGCCTGTACCGTCAGGGATCCATCACATATACGTCGTATAGGGACACGTACTAAGCCTAATGGTGGTTGTGCTACGGAAACTACGTGATAAGCATGCATTTAAACCTGGGATCCATTCCCATACACTCATGCAACATTCAATAGCAAACAACACCGTATTGCATTAATATAAAACTTGTTTACAATACGTGAGTGTATACAATCAAACCACCAAACGCTATACAGGCTACCGTACTAACATAACTACTGCCACACTAACAATACACAAGCTACACAGACACAAAAGAGCTGGAGTTTGCCACTGAAGTCCCGTACCAAAATGAGATCCGTCCGTCTCAGCTGACGACTTCTATTCCTTCCCGGATGGCTCTCCCGTGGGCTCCGAACCTACGTTCATCAAATGACAAACGCTGAGATAAACTCAGTGGTGCTAGAAACATACATAATCAACATTAAACCACAACCAATCCATCAATTAACATACACAATACAATACATCATAAGACATCAGATGCAATGCAAATATCAATGTCTTTCTCATTCAATCTCATTTCTCTTCCACTCATTCACTCATTCACTCATTCACTCTTATTTTCCTGATGTGCACATTCCTTTCGCACACACTGGATCCCGTTAGGTGCCGGTATTCATCATCGCCCTTAGGCGGCCATTTACT